>VUJU01000126.1:136877-170382 GCA_009835225.1 Aphis craccivora | reverse complement strand
CAAAGAATAAAGCAGTTTAGATGTTTAGAAACCTTTTAAAACCTCATATTTAAATTTTAATAATGTTATATAAAAATGTTATTAAGTATACTGACAGTATTGTATAGTATTATGGTTATTATATAAGAATACAAACTACATTATTTTTTAACATATTATGTATTTATATTGACTTTTATCTTATTATAATTAATTCATTAATTAATATTGTACGTCTTTGCCTATTTTTTTTTAACTTACCATTTTTTTTCTATCAGGCTAATATTCCATAACCAATTTTTTCTGAACCTTTTTTGTGGACATTATTACCGACTTATAAATACTTCAAAAATTTATACTTTGGCTTAACATAATGCACCCATACACAAATTATTGTGGCTGATCGGTGACTGCCGGTAGCAAATCGTAGTCTTTGTATTCATCTCACGAAACCTAACTGAAGAAATCAAATTAAAATACAATACACTAGTCAATAGCGAGTTACCACCGTAGGCTAGCTTTTTTTTTTGTTATTTATTCAATTTCAAAAAGAGAATAATGGGGTCACGATAATAATAATAATTAATACATAATCATATAACTTGCCTCGAAAAACGTATATACCCTCGCGGAAAGGATTGATTATGCGTAAAAACAGATACGTTTAATAAAATTGTTAGGTTATTAACGAATAAAAAAAAAAATTTTCGTCGGATGCGTCTTTTTTTCTATTGATGGTAGGTATAATAAATAAGCCATGAAAATACATAATAATATGCGGGTAATAGAATATTTACGTCATCGCAATAATACCGGGAACAATGATTTATTTTCGTTGTCGTAGGTCACTGTAAGTAGTCGTTACGCGTATTATCAGTGGATAATACTACCCGTTTCGAACTGGCTACCGGAGAAACCAAACGTGTTATTCAACTACGAGAGATAGTAATTGATAGGTTCTGATGACTGATATTTACATCATTATTATCATTTCTATATAATTGTACGAAATTGCATAGGTAACAAAATTATAAGGTATAAGGTAGAAAAACCAATCAAAAACGTTCTGCTCCGAAGGAAACGATGTCTGACGGTATAACAGCAGTTTCATTATTATATAATATATTATTATATTAAGCAAAGATGATGGTTACCTACTGGATTAATCATATTACTCTAGAGGTACCTCGGTATTAATGTGCCTTAGCAAAAGGATGACGGATAAAATGTAATATTGTATAAATATCACTATGAACAGGACTTGACAGAAATTTAAGGGCATACATTTGCAATAGTCATCGTCCCCTATTCCCCCTTACATTTTTATTGTATTTTTAAACTTATTATTTTCTCAATTTTCCCAAAAAATATTTACACACACATACATTTATATATAATATATCTGTAATCTATATACCATTTTACAAATTTATGGTTATGATATTACCAAAGACTTAAACATTTCTGGATATTAAGCAGTATTCTATCATATTTTTAATTATATTATCGATTACTATCTATTATAATTTATAATTATTTTATTTTTTGTGGGTTTTTTTTTATGTTTATAGCATCAATGCAATTGTAACGTATTCAAATAATTATTTAAATTCAATGATAAAAATCAAGAACACGAAATGTCAATAGTATTACTTATCGGTATTATTCCGGATATTTACGTTTGAATATCAAATTGAAATGCTATACCTAGTGATTGAAATAATATTTTTGAAAAGTCTACGTTGAAATGCTCGAGATTTATAATTTGATTTCGTACTACGTTAATGTCTGTCCTATTTTATTTTATTCTTATTATTATTTTTTTTTTTTATTATTGTAAAAGATTTTTTGAAATACATAACTCATGCATTAATAACATTTTATTCTAATGTATAGTCAAACTTTTCGCGTTCTATAATTTTACTTTAAAATTCTAAATTTTGATTTACTATTTAGATATAACCGTAAACTTTAAATTTACGCGCATATAGAAACTTGAAATTTCTCTGTTCAAACGTGAAAATATAAATTAAATTATTTTACTCATAAAAACCTCGGAAGTTCAACATTGATTAAATGTTGAAAAGTATAACTCATATAAAAAATTTTAAACTAATTTTGATTTTCAGATAGAGAAATCTGAAATATTAGACAGAAAAAAAAAAACAGGGACATATATATTGGAAAGACGAGTTTATTTAAAAAAAAAATTAACTACTTTGATTTTTTGTGGTCCGTAGGTTGTTAAAATACATATAGATTTTTATAAAATAGAATATATCTTTAAATGTATAATTTTTGATCCAATGAATTAATTATTACTTATAATGTTTTATGCAAAATAGATCCATCATTAATTAAATTAGGTGAGTTTTACAAACAAAAAATATTAATTTAAAAAGAGACATATAAATCGTATAAAAAAAAGACATATTATTGATAGAACATTTCTATAATGGTAATCTAAAAATACATATTACCTAATATTAATTATGATTTCAAATTTTCAATATTTAATAAAATATTAATAATAAGTTATTACTAAACAACATTTCATTATTATATTGTGTACGATATACCTATAATTGTTATTATCATTGTAGATCAAAGGATTATCCCACATTAATTATTTTCTCAGTTAACTGAAGTAAATTTTCATTTAAAAGTTTTATCATTTTATATTTTTTAAATGTAAAATATTTATTCAATTTTTAAAAAAATAATTAAAATTAAAAAAATAACCCAACGATTAGAATTTATTGAACTAGCTGAAAATTCTACTGCAATAATAAATCGGAAATAATTTTATAACATTTGCGTGCTTAATTCTTAGTATTTTTCGACAATAAAATACAGAAGTTTTTTCTTAATAAAAATATAACATATAACATCATTATTATGAATTTGATAAAAGCAAGATAAATTATAAGGTTTCAGTGCATCTAAATTTATCCGCAATAACGAGATTTATAGTGGATAAAAAAATAACAATCGCAGACGCAGTTTTGTAAATAATTATATTGCTAATATTTTAACTGTAATGCTAAACGTTCCTTTAAACGAGTAATCAATTTTTAATCAGTTATGATAATATGCCTTTTCAAATTGAACTAGTGTTTTGATTAATTAATTTAACAATAATTTCTGCATACGAAAGCCGTGCATAATGCTATAATCACTATAATATTATAGTATATTTCGTATTAACACAAGACTGTTACCTACAATAAGCAGGATTAAAAATGTTCACATATTACAATTTAGTAGGTCTAATATAATGTTTGTACGAGTAAAACTGCTGTAATAATAATAATATTATGTATACGGTATACCTAGTATTCGACGTTTTCATCGTGTACATTATAACAATTAGTTATGAATCCAGAATCCTGCAGTTATAATATATTATACGTGTAAATAACTAGGTATTATTAATTCTAGGCTTATTCGTCGTAATCTTAGTTATTACAAATAAAATGTTATAGTAATAGTAATAACATTATTATTTTTTTTTTTTATTATAATCGTCATTCGCCGTGTACATCCGGACGGACACAAAACGTCAAATCGACGAGTTTCTGCTCCGAATGGCAGCTGCAGAAGCTCGTACAATTCGGCAGAGGGTTCACAGACGCGCGGCTTTTATTTAATGTTCGCAGAGATAATATAATATTTCGTCCACGAATTATCTCCCAGAAATTAATTACGACAAAAGAGTCCTGCTCCTGCAACAGTGTGGCGGAGGACGGTGCGCGGTCCGTGTCGTTTATTTAGTATTCATCACGTGGAATCGTTCTAAAACTATATAACACCGCGGCCACCATAAGAATCGGGGTCGAGTAGTGTGGTTTTGACGAGTGCGGCTCCTCGGTCTCTTGAAGACTGAAAATGTATATTATATTATTGTACAATATTATATTATGCGTTATAATATCACCACAGTCGTCTCGTTCCGATGCGCATGCGTGCCTGTATAAATCATGCGAAACTTCGCAAACTGCTACTCCCCCGTAACATATAATATATTGTACCTACTTATGATGACGGTACATAATAATAATATTTTACTATGACGTTGTGGTTCGTGGGTACGACGTACACGTACGTACTAATGATATTATGTGTTATGTTATTATAATTTCAGGGTTGGAAAAATACCTACTATTTTTTTATTTTTTTTTTTTGTTTAAAGCGATTCTTTATATAATATAAATACATATACGATTTAATATCTTATAAACAATCTCAAAATGTATTTTAAATTGTTAACAGGGTTTTGTTTATAACATTATATAAATCAAAAAATATATTTTTTAAGAACTATATACCTGTATGTTATATAACAGTCATAATATGGTAAATATCTCCTACACTTTAATTTTAAGAAAAACAAATTTTTCTATTTATTCGATTTTTGCTTTAAAATTATTGTTCTTTCTTGTCTTTTATTTTTACACATGCTATTAGGCAATATAAATGTTCCTTGTTATTTTGAATATTTATTATAATAAAAAAATGTTCGAATAATAAGCATGTGTCGATAATTGCATTTGGGTTTCAATGTAGTTTTGTACCTTTTTTTATTATACTACTAATGTGATATTTGAATAAATATTTTGGTTCGTTAATCGTTTGTGTGTTATTAGTTTTACTACAAAGTCGTTTTTTCTAAGATTACTAAAAGTAAAGCAGTATACTGTATACAGTAGATGAACACTGAATCTACGATCTCCATTTTACATAAAATATTATACGTTTCCCGTAATATTGAACAATACATTGGCGGATACAACATTTTAAAGGCATTTAAAATATTTTTTTACAAAGTGAGTAGCAAAGTTTGATCAATAGTTTCCGGAATTCTACTCAGATATATTTTCGATTTTAGTTACAATGTTTTTTTCGGCGAATACGGATTTTCTGGTTTTCCAGAATAGAACAACCTCAGTATTGTGTATTAGACATAAAACGGGTATAAAGAGGCGTGTGGCCTTAATCGACCGATCAAACCTAGACGATTCCCCGTATTCGCCATGACACAGAAATATTGAAATATTGACACGGAAATTGCGCGATTCACGACCACATATCGTAGCTATTCAATTATAAACGTATTACTAACTCTCTTTGAGGTTCGGTTCAGGACAAATTATGTTGCTCGATACACATTGGCTGGGATTTTAGGTGGCTTCTATATTCTATGCATACCTACTTTTTACGTTGTAGAAACTACCTATTATTAATATAATTTTATATATTTATCTGCACGTCTTGTCCCATTCACGTATCGCGAAATTCGTTACCACGGTTACCAATGTCGTCGTTGATATATATTCTTATTGTTACGAATGCGTTTCATTGGATTCAACAATATTTTCGGTCTACACTTTCTAGTGGTATCTCTGGTGCTGCCGTCGCTGCTATACTGCTAATGCTGCAGTGCTAAGGACAAGAATTTGAAATCTTGATCGGAGGGAAAGAGTGGTAGGTGGCTAAGACCGTGATTATTGATTACTGGAGATGCGTTCCGTTGACGGTATCGCTACATCGTAAAAACACGGTTCACGAAAAAAAATAACAACTGCAGTAAAATAAAATATAATACATAGTTTTAATCCATTTACTACGCCCACTAAAACTTTTAATCGTAACGTTTTATATGCATAATAAAATATCAATCGAAACACGATGAATTTAATATAAGACTATAATATAATCATTACTACAGAAACAATAACTGATTATTAATCAGTGATTAATGACAGATAACTATAATTCGCATTTTAGACTTATTGATCGGCCGTTGTTACTTGTTACATATGATAATATAGAAAGCTGAAATTATGTAGCCTGCACATTGTGGTATACGTCTTCGATGCAATTCAGGGAGATTGGCTTGGGGGTGGTAATCACCCTCAGTTTTGAAATTAGCTATATATAGCTCGTAATGTATACCATTTGTGGGCCAATAAGAAATAACGGGCTTCGTACACCCATTTTTTTTTCATTTAAAATGTACAACTGCTATACACATTACACGTATATTATATATATATATATTTAAATATACTTATGTATACAACCTATTACAACCTATGTCATTAAAATAGCTTGTATTATGTTTTCTTCGTGTTTATTTTCTTTTCCGTAAAATGTACACGAAAATACTATTAATATTAAAATAATAATTATTCATAATTATATCATCATACGCAGACCATGGACCGGTTTATATAATTTGTGACGTACGATATAATAAACAATAATAATTTAAGCATACCTATTATGTTTTATTTTTTTTTTTACGGACGTCAGCGAGTTATCCAGTAATCATAATATTAATATAATGTAATATATACTATGTCGTAAGTAAAACAGTTACTCATTTGATATACACACGCGCGAATATCATAGGTAGGTTAGGTAAGTATACATATATAATATCGTGGTTCGTGACCCGAATGGATGAGAAACGGTTTGTCGGTTGCGCAAACAATATAAACGTACGTATAGATACATATTATGACGATTTAAACTACATGCGATGTCAATTATAACGACGAGAAACAGTAAATAATAGCACGTTATTTTCTCCCGTGTAATGATATGCAGCCATGCAGAGTAATTCTTTTATCACTAAACAGTCATTTTCCACAGAAATATATGCATGTTGTTTATCCTTATTAAGTCATTGCACAATATGGTTGGGACAATTGGGTACTATAAAACTAGTAATTATAAATAATTATTTATAAATATTACATCTTAGATGAGCGGAAAAGTGGAACATACAATAATGCAAAACATTGAAGCACTATTTCAATCATTATTATCGAAATCGTAACTATGTTACGTGGCTTTATAAGTATCAGATCATTTGGTAATTATTTTCCTTTAATTTCATCACGGTTAAAAGTATATTGTGTATATTATTTTTCATTTTCGACTGAGCCAAAAAATCAGAACATTATACTATATGGCTTAGAAATTAAACGCTTTCAGAACTTTTAAACAATGTTGTAATTTCTTAATAGATTTCTGTAAAATATAAGCAAATAACAACAAACTTATTATAATCGTAAGAAATTATAAGTCTCACGTCTTGGCAAAATTACAATCATAATTATTTGGCTAAATCTACAAACTCTTATCGAAATAACATTCGAATGCAAGGAACTTATCATTGCTGGTAGGTATCAAATTTACAGACGACTGTCCCAGAGGCCCATCAAACTGTAGTATCGCATTTTTGTTTTGTTACGTATCTGTGTAATCACTTTTTCGTATTTCGTACATAAGGAATGGTGGTGCTCCAAAAGTTTCATAACATATCAACTCTCCCTCTCTTCTACTTGTATGGTAGATAGAAATATTTCTTAAAATTACCAAATAGTTTTTCAGAATTTTTTTTTTTAGATGCAATAATTCTTTGAAATCCCTGTAAGAAATCCGTGTTCTATTCCCAACAGAGAGTAAAACTTTTTGTATATTATATTACAATTTATCACTAGTTTTCATACAGTCTACAATCCTAGAGACATCTCAAAAATATAAACAGATATTTATTTAAGCGTTGTTTCGGTAGGTATACTTTTCTTAATAAAATTAAGAATAAAATTTAGTGCTTTATATATAATAAAAAATTGATGTTAAATTTTGGTTTTATTTAGTTTTTATATTATACATAATTATTTTTCTTAAAAATTCACTTTTTCAAAAAGTACTGCATCGTGAAAACATTTAATTTTGAATTTCACTCTTAGTTCTGATTAATACATTTTTTATTGAATTATCAGCAATTAGCTGCTATCTGCTGTTAGCTTTATCATATATAAATTGGTCTGGTTAATAATTGATATAAAATCAGTATTTGGATGGTGTATTTTGTGGTTTAGCAACAGAAATCGGTAACCAAATCTGGTCAAAACTCGTTGTATCTATATAATGATTCTAATCTAATGCCCGATCGGCACATTGAACATCGGATCATTGTGATAACATTGATTTTAATTGTATTCGACTACCATCGTATACGTGCATTGATATAAATACCAGGACGTCATAAAAACGGCATTGGAAATCGAACTCTTTGGCTAGTAACCATTAAAATAAAATTGTTATGAATAGGTGAAAGATAACCAATATATATGTACCTATAGTCTGACAGCTATGGTCAACTTCAAAGACCAAATGTTCTGTTATTTTTGATTGATTCTACTACCTATTTTGTGTAGCGTAATTTTGTATATATGAACTTGTTTCTTGTGTGCCTAATTTTATACATGTACCTATATATTATTATATGTAATATATATTGTACTAGTGTGTGCATGTTTGTGACCTGGTTATTTGGTAATATTTAATAAGTACATGACCATATTTTAAATCAGAGTTATTTGTAACTTTAATTTGTGTTTTTTTTCAAACTTGTATAATAAAACAAAATCATTTTATCCAGGATTGCAATTTACTGAAACACCGTCAATTAATCATGGTTTACTGTACTAGCTATTAATGTCTTCTGCAGTAATGCAGTAATAGTATACGGTGAGAAAACCTCTGCACGCTACATGTAAATGAGTCAAGCATGAAAATTAAGTTATAATGCGATATTTTTCAGTAACAAGCCAATGAAGTTTTTTTCATTACGTAAAATAAAAGTAATATTACAGTAAAAAAAAAAAAAAAAAATGTAATGCATTCGTATCAGATTGTAAGTGTGTATTTTTGAATTCGTGAAAAGTTAAGTAGGTGTGCTCTTTAATAGGTACTATATAAAACGTATACATATTATACACATATTGTCTCAAGCAAAATTTAAATTTATTTTCATTAAAATATTCAAATTTTTATATTAACTGCTTACACCATAGTGTTACAACAATAAACAGCGTATTTGCTTCAAATACCAACTTCACCAATAAATAAAAATTAAAAATAACTTCAAACCACAGGTTCACTGCATACATTTTTTTTAATATAATAACCAGCTAGAAAGTTCATTCTTGGTATCAATTAGATACTTCATATGAGAAATATTTGTATACTTTTTTTATTTATAGTTTTTAATCGAAAAAAAGGGATCTCCTTCATTCATGACATGCGTTGCTACAATATATTTTCAAACATAAAATTTTTTTTTAATATTTGTATTCATTCCTATAATTATCGTAGGAACTTACAAAAATTCGTATTAAAAATGATATAAAATTTCATACTTATAGTGTATTTTAGGTACCTACTATATTTTTATTACATTATACTAAAGTAGCCATCTTAACAATATTTAACATTTATGATATCTACCTATATATCACTTAAGGTTTTAGTTTTGTTTTTATGATATTATGTATGCATAAAGTTTGATCGGTTAGTGTGTTATAAGATTATATACAAGGTAAATAAAGTTTATTTTGTTATTTACATGCAGTATTCAAAGTTTATCAACCACAATAAGTCACGAAAAGCTTCAATTGTCAAGACAGTTTTTATGTAGAATTTTACTATAGGTAGCTAAATTTTTTTGGTATGTCTTAACAAAAAATATTATACTACAGTACTTCTATGAAATTACAGTTTGGGATTTTTTTTATGAATAAACCTAATATATGATTCGTTGTATAAATATTACACATAAATAAATAATACTAATTAGTAATTATATTTTAGTCCCAAAAATTGTTTTTAGACTACAATAGTTCGGTGAAATATATTTTTTAACAAAATACTTGATAATATCGATCTCTTCAAGCAAACTACACATTTTTTCATCTATAATAAAACTACCTACATCAAAGTAAATCTGGCCAATTTCCAGGTGTGTGCGTTTTCCCACGTCCCTTAGTTTCAGGAAAGTCGTGTTTCAGGTACATTTAGCAATTTTTCGTTATGTGTAAATAGATATTCAATTTGAAAAAAATATAAATGGATACCCATATATTTTCGTCGAACCAAATGAGGGATAGTATTTCGTAGGTTAGGTTTAGGAAAGCTGCAAAAATATTGTCCATTTCATTTTTTATCGAGCCTTCAAAATACATAATATACAGCTACACAAGCTGATGCTACACCAAGTATGTTAGCAGTTTAGCACCTATTTTATGCTCATGATTAATTATAAATCCTAATTTTCACAAAACCCTATTATCCTTAGTTAATAAAGGTCTTTTATTCAAAATTCGATTGAGATGCATCAACATTTCCGAAAAAAAAAATCATCTAAACTTTGTCAAATATATAGTTTGAGGGTACAATAGAAGCGAGCATACTTGATTAATCACTCTGTGCAGTGTATATACAAACGTATTCACTATATAAAATAATATGTGCACTATGGTTGTATTATATTATATTATGTTTTCTCGCAGATGTTGCCGACAAACAAGTGAGATTAGACATGTTCAAGTTCGTGACAGGCACTATAGAACAGACGGCGGCACTAGTAACGGGTGTACTGTACGAGTTAGCCCGCAACCAAAATATCCAAAATCATCTCAGAGAGCACTTGGATAGCGAGCTGGACGAACATCAGCAACAGGTCAAAATCGACCAATTGGATCGGTTACCATACTTGGAAAACTTGTTAAAAGGTAGGCAATATAATTTTTTGCTATAAGTATACCCGACATTCTAAATATTTGATTGAGTCGGGTCACATAATCACACACATAGAATTGATTAAAATATAATATTATTGTTGTTATACCTAAACAAATACAGTTACTTTTACGATAAAATAAATCGGAATGTACGATCGTAAAATATACATAAACACTATACGTATAATATTTTTTAACGTATGGTGTATTGAAACATATCACTTTTAACTTTTAAAGAACATGATAAAGTGCTGAACATTTTAGAATCTACAGATATTATGTATATTTCCATTGTAAATATATCGATAACCGTATAAATAATGTTGTGTTATGGAGAGTTATATATGAATCTGGTTGTATATATTGTTGTAATATGGTAACTGTGAATAACATTGTTTGGAATTCTAAAGGTCTTACGAGTTTTAAAATACAATAAATCTTAAAACGCAAGTACGACTTTTTTGTTGCCTTGCCATTTGAATTTAATATGTTAAAGCAGTTCAACTCAAAACTGGAAAATTAAATATTCAAAAACACAAATTTGTCAAATAAATTCGAATATTTTACATAATTTAATTTGGACGCAGCACTATTATAGACGAGTGTGATAAAATTATATTACTAAAGATGCTATAGTATATAAAAACGTTAATAATAAATTATTATTAGATTTAATCGAGTTAGGACCGTTAAAAATGTAATACAAAAAAAGAATAAAAGCTTTAATGCGTAAAATATTTTAGAGATAATTTATATTTATATTTTTTTCACTTGTATTACTTTCATTACAAAGATTTTAACCCATCTTGTTGAGTGCACACCGTATCATTTTTTTTATCAAAGATAATTAATTCGGAAAACTATAACAATGCGTGTGAACGCGTTATGAAATATTAACATTATTACATATACATGGTTAACCCATGTTCAACTGCGGTGAGGATTTACCATTCCGTTTGGTAAATACATAACATCATATAGTATTATTATTAGGTCGTGCTTAACATATATCATTATTTATTGTACATTTACTCAGACGTGATAATAATGTAACCGTTTAAATATTATATTAAGTTGCATCATAATCCTTTGTATTTCGGTCGTGTATTATTCTGTGTCAACTGCATTGCTCCGTTAACGAAAGAGACATGTCAAAATTGTCAAATAATATTATAATCCGAAAGGTTTATTGCCTGTGGTCTACGGCCTCCCTGGAGGTTCACAACACTCTTGTCAGGGATCCACGATCTAGTCGTCGTACACATATACAGTAGCTATGCCTGGGTTGTATAGTAGCCGTGATGGCTCTAATATTATTTTATACAGTGTACAATATGTTATATATATAATGATTTCATAATCTGAATAATTGAATTATTATGTTATACTTTATACATGAAAAATGAAACTTTAGTGTAAATAAATGTGCTAATTTGTTACCATGATATGATTTGAAAAATGGAATAGATATAATAAATGTAGCTAACCTAACTTACCAGGTATCATATTATACCTATAATAATATACCACCTGATATATTTTAGTAAAACAATCTTTATTTCAAATAATTTTAATACTTTTGAAAATATTTTTTTAATATAATTTTAAATGGTTGAAAACATTTCTTTCTCTTTTTACTATTAATTTTTTTTTAAATAATTTTCTACATTTTTCAAGTAATATTCTACCTCGGAAAACTGTATGTTGACATTCAAAAGAGTAATTTATAACAATATAAAATAGTAAAAAAAATTCCATTGTTTTGTAACAATTTAAGTTATGTAGGTAAAAGAAATGTTTTTAAAACAGTTAATAGTTTTCAAACTAATGAGCATCTCACATTAAATAATATATCACCCGGAATATCAATAAAGGTATACCTATTTATTTTAACAACTCCATTTTTCACATGATGTATAGGCATCATAATAATGAACTCGTGTATTTAATTACAGCAAGGGTTTATTAATTAAAAACATTTTGTGCAAAACTATCTATATTAATACTTTCAGTTATAAGTTGTTTATGTATTTTTTGTAACGTGTTCAAATACATAATATATGTAATGAAAAAGTGTATCCATATTATATGCAATTGTTCTTTTATTGTTATTATTCTATTTGAATTTTATACGTATTTATTCTCACCCTGGTATTTTATTAAACACTTCTAAAGTACAACAACTTTAAATATAATATAATAATGTTCCGTGTTTTGTGATCCTAAGTATCGCACATATGTTTAAAATATATGTTACCCTTTACAATAAATAGCAATAGCGACTAGCGACGAGCAATAGGTACACTGCAGTTTTCTCGAAGATTTTTAAATGCGTCTGTATTATGTTCAATAGTGAATGATAAAATATCGTTGGCACACCTATCAATGTTTGTTAGTAAAAGCTTCATAAAAAATATAATAAAGATAGCATTGTGGTAGTAAATATTGGTTATCCGTATACTATTATATTAAAATGATATTATGATATTTTAGTACGACATTGCATATACACATTCGTGATTCTGTTCACTTACAAAATTTATTAAAGTGATACAAAAATACGTATTTTGATTTAAGCCATGTTTTGTGATACGTGTATTGTAAAAATCTTTAATTTAGGAATATATGTATTTCATGAAAATTCGATGAAAAATATAGAAAAATGATAAAATTATGGGAGTTCATTATTCCATTTTAAACACCGAATGTTAAATAAAAGTAGACTGTTAAAAATGGAATGTTCAAATTTTATGTTAAGTACTTGACAGTCTTTTGAAGTCTAAATACGCATTATATTCAAACAAATTTTATTTCTCTTGGATTTTGTAACTTAACGTTGTATTTCTGTATTTGATTATTTTTTATTTTAAAACTCATCTCTGTTCCCTTGTCAAAAACATTATATTATATCTCTTTTGATATCGTATTATAAAAGGTTTACTACTTTAACTTGTAATTATTCATGGTACGGTCATTAACTAAGAGCAAAGATATTTTGGTTAAATTAAATAGTTTTTTTTCCGTTCAAATACTTATTTAATGTCTTATTGGTTTATATTTACAAATACCTATATTTTAATATGGTTTCAAAAATTTGCAATAACGTATAGGATTATTTATCTGTAAACACATATAAAAAAATATTATAAATATAATATAATCTTGAAATATAAAATTAATGATATAAATTATACAACAAAATACAAATAATAATAACAATACATTTAATCTAGAGCGTTTTTTTTTTTTTTTTTGAGTAAATATTGAAATTTAACACGAAACTTCGAGTAAATGACGTTTCCATCAATGGATTGGTCGTCTTAAAACATTTAAATTATAATATATTATGTAGGTTTCAAAAAAAATATATTTTCCTATATTTTTTTATTCCAAACATAATGTTTCAGTCGACAAGAATATATATGTCACCCGCTATTGCTATTTCTCAGCTATTCTTTTTTCTCCCTCAAGCAATAAATACGATTTTTATTTTTTGAATCACATCCGTCTCTGTTTTGTCTGGCTCCGTCTCAAATCTTAATGGATGACACAGAACCAAACTCTGGCTAATTTATTTACGCTGCCTGAATATGTTGTTTATATAATATTAGACATTTAGATAGTACCTAAATATTATATATATATAGGTATGTATTTATTATGTATCAAAATTTATGTTACAGCCATTTTATATTTTAAATATGATTCCTGGAAAAAATTTGTTTTTATTCTTACGGTAAAATACCTTATTTATCCTAAACTAATATTTTATTCACATTGTCTTGAAACTATTAATAATAAAAAAAATCACAGAAATATTATATAATAATAGGCTTAAATATCTTAAAAAACAAAAAAATTACATTTCAAAAATTCAATTTATTACAATAATAATATAGCAAATATAAACTTAAAATAAATGTTCATCAATAGTCTTTGTAATTTCAAATAAAAATGATGAAAATATTGTCTATTTAAATTATTCAAATGTAGGTACGTTATTTGGCGTTATCGCGATTGATGCAAGATGTAATTAAAACTACCTATCTATATTATACTGTTTTATATTATTATTAATCGAATAAATAACTATTTGCGCGTGACAAAAATTTCGATTATCAGCCTTAAGCAGTTTTGTCTGTTGGATAGGTAAAAAAAACAATACATTTAAAAAATAAATAAAACAAAGCAAAATAAATTAAAACTATTTAGTTTTTTTTCTTTTAGTGGAATAGTTTATTGTAAAGTTTTTCGATAAATATAATAACTTATACAATATATATTGATTATAGTATGGAATTGCATAATTTTTAGTATAAAAGTAAGAAAGATAATAACAGTAGGAATCAGGAGTAACTTGTAATTGAGTAAATCACTTAAGGGGTTTGTTAAATTTGGATTTAATTTTAAGTAATTATATACAATAAAGAATTTAAGCCATGATATTCTGTTAACATATAATCCATGTACTGTTATTATATATTATTTATTATAGTAAGTTATTTTACTATAAGTACCTAATAAAGTAATATATTATTAATTATAAATACGTAGTAGCATAAAATTAATCTAAATTTTATGAAAATTCCATTGTTTTTATAAAAAAAAAAAAACAATATACGTATAAACGTTTTTTAAAATCTCCTCAAAAAGTATTTTGAATTTTAACAATATATCTGACTAAAACCGTTATACTTCGTTTAAATATAGGATATTGTCCAGATTTTATCTTAAAATGTCTAAATAAAATACAATTTTGAGATTTAAAAAAAAAAAGATTTTTTGTTTCCAATATTAACTAATGAGAAACCTGTCTTGAATTTTTAAATCTTAACTATACAAATTAAAGATTTTATATATTTTTACTAAAAAAGAGTTTTTTAGATTTTCTAAACATAAATAAATGTCTAAAATAATTAGTTTATGAAAGCTCATTTTGTCATATATCGACGTTTGTTGTATATTAATTTCCAAATAAATGTGAATAAAAAACAGCTAACACAAAGATGTCATAAAAGTTTGTATGATAGTACCGTAAATTAAAAAAATAATTACTCCAACAAGAATTCAAAACTACATAATATATCGACCTAGATGAAAGCGTATTTTTTTTTATTAACACCGTTGTTCTTTTTTCTTTTTTGTTCTTGTGTATTGTACTAAAACTTATCAACTGGCTCAACGTTATTCATTCAAGTGTATAACATTTATATTATGTACTATAATATACATACAGTATAAAGTTACTTTCTAGACAATCTTTGAAAATATATACTATAAATATCTTATAAAATGGTTTTTAATCAAAATTATTGTTTAAATTTGTATATGAGTATTCAATATTGTATTGTTTTAAACAGTACACATTTTATTTAAGCATAATATTAGTTATCAATAAAAATAAATGAAAAAAAACATTAGTCAAATTATATAAGTAAATTAAATAAGTTATTTTGATTTAACATTCATAATAATTTACGATTATTCAAATAAGAATATTTAAATTTAAAAAATAGGTTATAATAATATATACGAGTATTTATTATATTATTTATTATTTATTTTATTCCCTGGGTAGTGGGTAGGTAAGAAATGTAACATGGTTTTTCTAGTATTATTATGTTTTTAGTTTGAACACGTTTCAAAATTGTTTATTAATTCAAATTCAAATTAATAGAAACTTTATTGTTTTACGAGTTTTAACAAGAGTATATTTGAGACTTGATTAACAAACTGCATTAGTCTAGAATACGAGCAAGTTATAAGCTTTAGAATATAAATGTATAAAAAAATATAATTAAAAAAGTCACTGATATTTATTTTTCAATATAAAACTACATAATCAATTAAAACAAAATAAAACCAGCAGAGACTTGTTTTTGGTGTATAGACGTATAGTAGACTTTGAATATACTAAATACAATATGTAACTGATGAGTTAAAATTTAATTATTCGATGATAAATAATTGTATACGCAAAAAAGTATTCTGAGTACAAGATGCAAAGGAATTATCCTTTATTTCTCAGAATAGCTTAGGTAACTATATTCTATACTATTAAGCATTCATAATTATTAATTTGGTTTGTTGAAGTATGTCACATAATAAAAACTCGTACCTATTACGAAAATACCGCTTATAAATTATGTAATTATAATTAAAAGTATAAATAGCTTAAAGTTATTCTGTAGTATTTTGGAAATTACATTATAATATACGTAATTAAAAAGCGTCAAGTCTAATTTATAATAAATGTATTAAGTATACCTATTATATTTATACATGATATAACAACATATTTCGTATGTATAATTTTTTTTTTAACTCGTTTGTTGGTTTTTAAACACTACTACGTAATAAACTACGAATATTATAAACATCAAATTATTTACTATTAATTAATAATATATAAAATTAACAAAAGTTATAAAAAAAATTAAAACTCACATCTTTTCGAAAAATAAAAAACACACTATAATTAATATAATTAATCTTGGTAGAAATGGGAAGGTAAACAATTTAAAAAAAAAATCGGAATAAAAGGATTTAAAACGTATAAAAGACATATGTGAATATTGTATATTGAAGCATAATATAAAAAATATATAGAACTATAACTTGATAGTAGATGATAATCTAAGAAAATAAGCTATATGAAAAGATAAAAAGAAAAATTATTGCATTTTCATCCATTTTAAAAACTAAAAAATGAAATCAAAATAAAAAAAAAGAATATTATATAAAAAAAAATAAGCGAGTATGATGTGATAAAAATGTAAGCAAGATATTGTGTGATAAAAATATAATTTGAAAAACTTTATTATTAACAGTTATAATTATATATATAATGTTAATAAATAAATATAAATCTATACATGTAATAACTCAATAATTACATTATATATAATGTTGTTTGTTTCGTGAAATAACGTTTGAAATTTTTTTTTTTTTTTGGTTAATCATTAAGCGGGCTTGTTTATTGCATTGATGTTATTATAAAGTCATGTTTAAGTAGATGCAAAGGAAAATTTATACATATTATGGTGAACAACAATTGACAATTGAGTTATAGAATATGAGTGTTAGTATATACTAATACAATATAGACGTGGTTTTCAGCGTTTATGTACCCACCTAAACAATCTAGAGTTTGGGGAAGATAATTATCCAAAAAACCGATGTTCGTTAACCACGTCGATTTTTTTAGAATATCTATTTAAATTATATACATATTCTAGCCAAGAAAATATCATAGCGAAAATCGAAATTATTTACAGTTCACATATTATTATTGTATAGATATACATGATATAGTTATGGAATTTAATTTTAACAATATAAATTTAATTATAATGTACAAAATACAAACGAAATAAGTATGTTTAAATATAAAAAGCAATGATATAATGAATTAGTCTTACACGAATAAATGATACTTACATAAATATATAATAAATAATTAAAAAAAGCTATTAATTTGTATTGAAACAATTTAATATATACCAATCCTCAATATCGTTCGGTGCAATCGACAGAATGTAGGTACCCCGCCTAAACAGATCTATTTAGTATTTCAACAGAGTCGATGTTTGTTGGCCTAGATAAGGACTGTATCGGTTTATTCGGTAAGATTGATCGTTGAGATATCGTCATCCATTTTTGCTCGCTGTCCTCGTGGCTGTTAATAACATTATTTTACGTTCGTCAGTACTTGGTTGAGGAGATCCACCATAGTCTTCAAGTAACTCAAGTGACCAGATCATTGTCAGGCTTAGGCGTTGAGTTGTCGTTTGTTTCCCAGGACACCCGTGTATATACATACATGATAAACATGTATTTATATAATATATGTGTATATTGTACAACTAAAATATAATAATTTAATTGTCAACTGTATAAATTATACTATATAATTATTAGTTTTATAGTTTAAAATGTGAGCTCATGGGACCTAACCTTAGCCCTGTAAGCGGTTGTTACCGTCGGTTATTGGATCGTTTTTGTAACTGGAAGCTCTTGTCGGATAATTCTCGACATTGGTTGTTAATCGGAATTATTCTGAGAACTCTAGTTAGCTTTCACGGCAATGATTACCTTTAGATGATGGGTTGTAGACACAACAGGAGAATTCTTGTTGACTCGCCTCCCGTACTGTCGGTACTGGCCACCATTGGTTGAATTCTTAGTAAACACTAAACACTAGTGGGCATGGCAAGTTTTCCGTGGCGCAGTAGCTCTTGATAGCTGTTTTATGATTTGCTGGTTATATTCAGTTAGCTTACTACTTTCCCCAATATTTCAGTGTAAAAATATATAATTTATATTAGTATTTTTAAATTTAAAAAATACCTAACTAATACTTTTTCTCAGTTAATAAATATCAATTACGTTTTTTATTAATTCTTCGTCGATCACATGGTACAACAGGACCGTCATTAAAAGATTGATTTTTCTTTTAATGTAATATAATAATTAATATTTTATCGAGCAAGAAAAAATGATTAAAATTCCGAAAATTCCAATACTTGTTACAATTGAATATTAGAAATTATTAAAAATTCTCTTTTCCTAGGTAACAAACGTCAATGTAGCGTTTATACATGTCGATCTCTATCATTAATTATTCGCTATAGTGAAATTGAAAACAGTTTATATAAACGTATGAATGTAATTTTAAAGTCGTTTTTGCACAAACATTGGCAAACATTTTCTCATCAAGCATTCGAATATTCCGCTTTTCTGATTTACCAGACTTCATTGGACACGGAAACTTTGATGTTGTGAAACCAACCGTTTCACGCGACTTATTCGACAGATATAGAGTATATTTTGTGAATATATTTACATTTATGTGGCTGTAAGTGAAGATAACTCTTGAATTCCTAGTGAGGATATCTATTCTATATAATAAGAAAGTCTTGGGTGTTCACTGTGAAACTTGGTTATTAAAATGTGTATTGGCGTCCTGTAAATATCAACGCTTAACCAAACATTGGTGTATACATGTGGAGACATAATAGAACCATTATATTATCATGTCCTAAATTAATAATTTATTTTATTTATCAGAATTACGATCAAAATATACTAAAAATATATCTTAAAGATCTGAATAAAAGAGCGAGATACTTCTGTGGGTCATCATAATATTATTTCTTGGATAAATATTACGATTCTATGTATATTATATATATAATATATATATATATTATAACGTGATCGAGGGAACCTTGTTACGATATTAGTTATCCAGTGAAGTTTTTCTATTCCTAAGGGTTAGTTTTCCGTAGCAATTGGTTAGATCAGTATACGTAGGTGTGCGTTTTTTTTTTTATCAATAATAAGATACTTTTTGTTTATAAATCTATAATAATTATTACCCTAATTATTATATTTAAAATAGTGCTTGACTATCTTAGAAAATGGCTGTTAGTAATTGTATCGCTATAATGCTCATGTTGGTGTTTATTTTCAAACTGTCTGCCGTATTTTAATTTAATATATTTATTGATAATATTTGGACGTGTCGAAAAGGGTTTAGTGTACTTATATCTATTATTGTATAATAGATACGTATTGTAACGAATGTTACCATAATTAATTATCATATTATGAGCAAATAATAAAGATATTCGTGTATTAGAAATTAAACGAATCACTAAGAAATAACTTAAATACAATATTAATTTAATAGCAGTTTTGATTCTGATTTTATTTTTTTTATCCATTGTAATATTCTATTTTAGAACACTTCTTTAAAAAAAAATCTACTATTGGATTTAGAGACGTAGTTCTATCATCAATCACGATTCAATTATTATTTTCCATTTGAAAGGATAAATCAATGGATTCAAAAAACTATTTGAAGTTGACATATTTTTGAATCGTGTTTTTATTTATTAATAATATTGTTCATATGAATACATTTTAAAACATTTGTTTTAAAAATATTTTGCATATAACTTCATAACACAGTGATATTATTGACATTTATTTTTTTATCTATAATGATAGAGTTAAAGAAAGATAATTTCAATATTAAAATTTAAAAAAATATAATATTTTTACTTATGTAACTAAAAATAGCTTAAAACTTATATCTCTATCTCAATAGTATATAGTACACGTTATTATATTTCATTTAAAATCGTTTATGGTAGTAATATTTTTTTTTAAACTAAAATGTTAAGTTATGTTATATAGTTATATTTAGTTATGTTAAAAGTTTGCATTTCTAAATGAGTCGTAGAAATAAGTTCGTATGTATAACATTAATACTTTGTGTAAAGTATCGAACAAAATAACTTTTTAGCTGTATAATACAATATGTATATTATATTCACACACACATACATATATATATATTTTATACTTAATTTTCAAAGTTTTTTCAGTATGAAATTATGAAGTACACATAGAAATCGATTTTTTTTTTGAGAAAAATACATGAAACAAAGTAAATTCCATCATTTCGTACTATAAACCTTATAGACTCTCGCCAAAAGAAAGAGGAAAACTATTCTAAAAATAAAAGTATTCCAAATCCTTCCGGCTAACCACAAAGCATTCTGAGAGAATATACCAGTTTTTGATATATTAAAACTCGATAAAGAATTTCAAAATAGTATATTCAATAATAGTGCATTACTTTGGCATTGTTGAAAAGTATAATACGAATATAATATACAATATTTCACCATAAAAATAATTAAGAAAATAAAATTCTATGTCCATTCATTGATATTTAATCAATATAATGTGATTCACGGAATACTTTTTAAATATTATGGTATTACTACTATAATATTAAAATTTTAAGATTAAAAGTTGGACATCTTAAAAAAAAGAAATTGTAAAACAAAATAGCTGTCCTCATAGTTGTTTTTTTTTTTGAAGAATTATTTGAAAATTTCTGAGTTTCATATACTAACTATTTTAATAGTTAGATACAATAATTTATAATTAAATAAAATTATAATATGTCACTGTCATTATATATGACGTTGGTTGTTTTAATATTATGTTTTTTTTTTCATTCCGATTCAAACTATGTAAACCCCAATAAGCACACAAAGTGAATTCGCATGTGTATTTAACAAAAATATTTATTAATCCAATTATTTTCTAATAACTAATTTATTAACATTACTGACTTGTGGTTTTAAAAAGTTGTTAGTATGTACATACATTTTATTGTTTTTTCACGTCCTTTGTAATTTATCTATTTAAAAAAAATGTGGATAAACGTCTGATTGCAATCTAGCAAATCTCAAAATATTTTTACAAGTATAAAATACACCCGTTTGGTTTATCAACCACTTTATTACTATAAATATTTAATATATTTTATGATATATTTATTTAATTTTTTTTTACTCTAAGTAATATAGTAACTTGAATTCATTGGTACTGAACATTGCATTAATTATATATTATGTACTGTTATCTTAGAGTGTACAAATTAAATATTTTCTAACAGTCACATTATTGATTAAAGATTGAAGTATATCATCAACTATTTGTTGTGTACAAGTATATAGACACAACAACATATATCACTATAAAATCAATACATTTATCGCTCCGCTCAGAATACAAAATATGTATTTGAAAATGTACTAAAATATTACTTTTACAACAATTACAATTGGTATCTTATATATTAATCGAAGTAATTGTGTTATTACCTACGTGATTATGAATTTTTGATTGACATTTAGACAATTAAGAAAGTTTTTTATTGGCTCTTAGCTATTAGTTATTACGTATTAGATATGTTTTATTTTTTAATATACAGTATAGTATAAAATATAAATTCCCATACCTATTAAAAACCATACATAATTCAACACAGGAATGTTTGAGATTGACAACAATTCCTCCTTTCCTGCTGGAATACAATTAAAAATAATTTCATAATATAATAGAACTAGAACTACACTAGAACTATTTATTAGTGGATAAACACCATGACGTAGTATTCATAATTTTAAATATCATCATAGGATTATCAAAACAATTTCATCTAGAAAAATAATATGATATAATTAATTATTTTCCGTAATCCGATCTCCAACGATGTATGTTAAGAATGTAACTTAGTAGGTATTATAATATTATGCTACTTATTACGGGTAAGTATGTTTTTTTTCACTTATTTTAAATGGTCTACCCTGGAGAAACATTTGATCCCATAAATATCTTTACATATTTTCTTAATTAATGCGACTTTGAATTTCACACATTCCTAAATTCCCATCACGAGGTCTACGTCTGTGCACGAATTATTCTGGAATTTACGCCATGTTACTCTAATAATTAATATTTTCGTTGCCTTGACTGAACTTAATCTCGCTAAAAAAATATAGGTATAATTAATATTAAAATAATAACAATTAGGCAATTTAGATGATAATCACTAATCGATATAATTTCAGTCAAAATGGTAACTGTAATTTATTAGAAATCAGTTAAAGGTATGCACTATGCCTATATTGATAGTCAATAAAATATTTTTAATTTAATATTGGAATATTTTTATTGAAATGTATATTTTAATTATTTTAAACATATTGTAGTAATTATCTATTATAATTGTAACAAATAGCTTCAATAGTCTATGAACGTTAATTTACACAAAACATGTGTGAATTTAATATAACAATTATAAATATTTCTGTGAGCGTCAAATATTAATTTAATCGTAATAAAAATTTAAAAATCAAAGATAAGTATTTGTCTACAATATGCAATAATAAATAAACTACCTACCAATAATAACACGAAAAACAAAATAAGTAAAATAAACTGTTTTCTCTAATTTGTATATATTTACTAAAAACAATTTGGGTATAACTTGATACTATGCAGTATATAACTATATCAATTTTAGTACTCTTCATTAATGACATTGTACAGTAAATTGAACAAATTATTTACTAATTATTTTCTTAAAGATATAAACATAAATAATTAATTAGTTGTAAATTTAATAATATCAATTATTTAGTAACTATTTCTTTGAACTTTGAAGATATAAACATAAGTAATTAAGCAACACAGTAACTTCATGTATAATAGTTATTTTAAGTGTAACTTACTTGTAACCAGTTGCAAATTTCCAAAGTATCCAATTCCAGCGTAACTTTTTACCATTTACAACTTATCGAGCAAGTTGCCTATTTCTGATCACAGTTCACTACTCGATGTTAAAAGGAATGTTAAATATTTTAGTATCCATTAAGCTCTAATGGATCAAATCCATCATAAGTTGTTTCAGTTTTAATTAAAATGTATTGTTAATTAATAAATAAATATATGTTAAATAATTTCACAAAAAAAAAAAAAAAAAATTAACTACAATACGAATTACGAAAAATTTTAAATAGGAATATCCCTAAAATAGATTAATTACTAATTTCTATTAGTATAAGTATATCACAGACACTTTGAAGGAATAATAAATCGTTAGTAAACTTAATCAAATTACACATGCGTAACTTTTATATATTACAGAATAATATTATATATAATAATACTAGGCGTCACCGCGTGCTCCGCCACCGCGGATAGTTGTTTGCAAATTGTAGGACTGTTTCTTTGTCTTATTTCGATCATAATAGTCTATAAATTGTACATACCCTATACCTACTCAAAAATAATAAGAATTTAAGGTGTTTATAAATTCTCATAAATATACTTATAGATAATAAAAAAAAAAATTTTCTCACATTAGTATAATTATTCGTACACCTTAGAAATATATTATGTAATAATACTATTATAACGCCATTAAATGAATAACAATAATAATGAATATTAAACAATAACATTGGGAATTCTGTGGGTCTTCCCACCATATAGCCAATGAGCGCACTACTGACTTATTATACTATTTTTATATTGGTTATTATTATTATTGGATGAGTTTTAACGTATTTTAACAACTCGAATATCAAGATTAAGTACGTCAGTTGTAGTTAGAACGTAGTGATTTATACTTCAAATATCATAGGACCGTTCAAAGCACCGAGCCGTTGTCACATCTCATATAATATATTATATCGACAACAATAATTGATTCATCGTCGTTTTTATATAGGTACCTACACATCCTGAGGTTAGGTTGTAGACGATTGCTTAACTATATACTTTAAACAATAATTTTAATACATTATAATATATAATACATATACCTACTCCGAAATTCAAATTTTACAGGAGAAACATAAAACTTATTTTTGTGTATCGTATTATATTCCCTTTATTTAAACTATTTCTTTGACGATTATTACATAGATGGTACGATGATATATATCTGATAATTTTACACTGGAAATTTTTCAATGTATTACAATTTTATTTTAAGCACCTATCAAATTTGAACTCAAAAATATGAACGTGTTCCACAATAAATTTCAGAAATAATTTACTTATATTTTAAATTTTTTTCTTTCTGACTGTAGAAACGTTGCGGAAGTACCCGCTGGCTTCTGTTGTACGCCGTGTGGCCACCAAACCATACATTGTGCCCGGAACAAGTGATCGTTGCACCATCGAACCAAACTCGCTGATCGTGGTACCAGTGCATGCGCTGCACCATGACGCAGAACACTTTCCCGAGCCTGGAGAATTCCAGCCACACCGTTTTCCAGGGCAACTGTCTTCCGCGTACATGCCACATGGAAGCGGCCCACAGTCTTACATCGGTAAGTTTCAAAAGAATTAATATTTTCAAAAATATTTCTCTTACATAGTTGTAATCACAGGATAAAAAAAAATAAGAGGTCTAAACATTTTTAATTGTTCACTGTTATAATTTAATGATAGATTATAAAGAGTATAAGTTACGAGGTTCTCTGGCCTTTCTCAATCCTTTAAAAATTTCTTAATTAACTTCCAAACAAATTTTTTTTAAAAGTGTATTACTTACTTGAATTATTTGAAACTACGCGGCTTACGCAGCTATCTGATACACAAATATTTATTTAAAAACTACTGTATTGTCTGTACAATCTGTACCGTATTAAAATTTAAACACTTCAATAGGTTATTGAATGCGAATATCAACATATTTAAAATATATTTTATACTTATTATCTACATAAGAATTACTCGGAACTGGGATTTATTCCAGTCAATATTTTTCCGTTGAATAGATTAGCTAATAATTTTATGGTGATTAAAAATATTTTAAATTAAAAAATAAATAAATCTACAGACAAATATTAATACCTATATAACTTAGTGTTAAATATACGTTCACGTATATTATGGGCAGTTTTTTAATACGTATTTTGTATTTTAATAAATAATTGATTAAAAAACGTTTTTAAATCCAAATTAAAGTACTTATATATTTGTTTGTTAGTTTTAAATTCTAGTTATGCCCACGGATTAAGGGTGAGAGTAGTTTTCTAGTTCCAGACACGCTCCTCTTACTATAAATTATAATACTCGTACGATATCTAAGTTTTATTTTCGTCACACAATCTCACAACTTCATCTCCCTCTGCAAGTCCTCATACTCAACCCTAAAAATGACTTTGCTATAGGATACTAGTATACGACGTCCACGATCCCATCGGATTTGTATACATATTATAATATCATGTCAAAGTCAAAGCCCGATCGCTTTGTACACACACACGTATATATTTATATACAATGTCATTAAAGCTAGGTCTTACTGCTAGGATTTACTAATCATGATCGGCGAAACGCGACAGCTTTTTCCATCCTGTTTCTAAAAGCTATTTGTATAAGGCTTGTATGATATACAAAATATTTGTTAGTTGAAGCCGATTGGATCGATTGTACCAGTACAAAAGCAATGCTGCCAATTAGGTACACTATATAACCGTAAAAGTACTTCAAGTATAGTTGTCATAAGTGTGTGCTTCAGTGTAAACTGTTTGCTTCCGTTGCCCGGTAGTCAAGGATTTCTTGAAAGTGTTAAAAACAAAATAAAAAGTACAACAGAAATACGTAAGAAAAAAGTTTTTCTTTACATAATCAAAATATATTATTATAAACTATAATACTACTGAGTAATCTTAATTATCGTCTGCCATCCATCATCACTACTCACCAATAATTGGTTTAATTGCTACCAAGAGTATTTTATAAATGAATAAAGTTTATATTATAAGTACTCTCTGTACAAGTGAATTTTGTTAAAATAATATCCATGAATGTCTATTTTTATTTTTTAACATTGACTTTTTCACAGATTACAGAATGATTTTATTATTTGTTAACAATACACACACATATAATTGAAGGAAAAATAGTTTATTTTATGTATCAACGTAATTGATTTGTAAAAATACAATAATATTATATTAACATATTGTGTGTGAGTGCTCTACAAATTAAATTGAATATTATAACATTGAGAATATAGGTATAGTTAGACTCGAGTGATTCATAATAATTATTACTTATCAATTTATATTATATTATATTACATATTATAATTATTATAATATTATATTTTATAAAACTTAAGAATTGAGAATTTCTAGTTAAATACATTTAAAAAATATTTGTCTGTTGTTACAAATTATTCATATTGATATTTACAAATATTTTGGTTCTTTCGGAAATACTTATAAACAACCTATGTTTTAAAGTTTTGATTTATGTTTTATATAATTTCGAGTAAAAATTCTTAAACATTTAGTTTTTAATTTTTCTTGTATTTAATACAAGGTTCTGAAATGTTGTCAATTGTATTTTGTAATTAAAATAATATGTCGACTAGACATCGATAGATTATTTTTATAAGCGTTTGAATATTATATCATGTTGTCAAAGTTATTAACTATTACGAAGTATTGGCTGACGAGTGGATTCCAATTCCAATCGTTTTTCATCGTATACAATCGTTTGGTATTTATCGTTAACTTCAAATTTAATATATCCATATTACAGGAATCGGTTCAATAACGAAATATTCGTTACCTTCAATAATTCCAAAATAAAGTGACTTTCCCAGTTCAGTTTTAAATTTATTGTTCGTTAAATATAAACTTTTCGAATCCAATACATTTTAAAAACTATAAAAACAGTACATTTTTTCCTTCAATAAATTATTATTTTTTACTAAAAATTAGTTGATTGCGTGACAGACAGTCATAAGTCATTATACGTATTATATGAATTTCAACCAAATTTTAGGAGTTTAATTTGCTTGACCGAAAATCAATAATACATCGACGGTATATTTGATAATATTTTACGCAATTCAACTAATAATGGATTTTTTCCGAAACGGTAATTCGTATATTTCAATAGTTTATTGACTCGTACCATATATTTTATAATATTGTAATTATTGTTTTTCACAAAGATAAATAAACTAGGTATTTCTACAGAATAAAATGCAAATGAAATACAGAACTACGCAGTGAAATGAGAGCCATTGATTTTTCGTCAAGTTTTGTTTTGGGTTCATAGTAGGTATATAGTCATATAGAGTAATGAATGTTTTAATTTTACGATTATTTCACTCAACCGTTTTGTAATCAGTAACTTATCATTGAACTCAAATTCAACAGATACATTGCGTTACAGAAGTATTCTACTTAAACATTCGAAACATCAAAACAGAACGACTTCTACTGTTTTCTAATTCTATTTACAATCGAATTATTAATGTGACCATCGGTGACTTATTCATTGATTACTTTTAAAACTATTGTATACGCCATGATTATATTGTTAGGTATGCCTTATTTTGTTTGGCTCGATATGTTGAATACTATCATTTATCACTAATAATACAACTATTAAAATAACCCTAAATAATTATCCAGATTATTTGAATAAATCCTTCATTACTTGCCAACATTCCAATTAAATTGAAATGACCTTGTAAGTATGATATTGTGGGAAATATTTCCAGATGCATAATATTGTCCTGTTTGAATTTAAAAATAGAAAAAAAGACAATTTTTTGTTTTTTTTTTTGTTTTGTTTTCGGGACTGATTATCTACCTATGTGCGTGCATGAAGTCCATACGCGACATTTTACTCGAATGAAACAGGAACGCCCATATGGATCGATTGCCGTTTAAATAAGGATTATTTGATATTTGTATCGCTATTGATAATGCAAATGTTGTTTGTTGGGACGGGATACTTATATTATTAATTTATCACTATGGTCCACTATCTACGAATATATCATCTATGCGCTAAGTACAAAGAAAAGCGATACGTCTTAAAAATATATTCTTTGTGTAATTTATAGGAAAGAGACTTAATGCCATTAAAAATGTATGCATTGTAGTAAATATTACACATAATTTGTTTTACAATTGGATTGATAGATAATTTAATTAAAATTTACAAAAAATTAAAGGTGTAATGGCTGCTAACGGTATCAAAAACATCAATAAATGTATTGTGTTCAAAAATATTTTTAACATAATATAATAGTCTCATAACTGATAAATTAAACGCACTTGCTACATCAACCAAGATAATAATATACTGAATACTATATTATATTGTTAGTAAATAGTAATCAAACGTTAATTCGAATGTATTTGTCGGTTGTTTTTAAATAATAATATTGTAATATGCTTTAATATGCATTTCAAAATTTAATATTCACTCCTGTAAATTAGAATAAGAAAAATATATGCAAAATCATTTGTTGTTATAAATTTGTACTTATTGGTATTTTAAAACACACTATTACATCGAGTTTTTTAAAAAAAGAAAAGCGATAATACAAATTGGTATGGAAGCTCTAATTATTACGTTTCAATCGTTTCAATCGTTTCAGTTTATGATGTCCATAAATGCATACGATTGGTATAGGTAATATCGTATTTTTGTAAAAATAATTTTAATTATAATATAATAGACGATCGATTCAAAAACTAGAAATAAATAACTCTACTAATATTTGTATAACTATTATTATTAGGTATATTTAATCATTTATTATGTAGTTTCACGAAAAATATACTGTCAAAGAAGAAATATAATATAATATTATATACGTGTTGTTGACCTGGGCAGCACTATACGACGTATATTTGCAACTGGAGTTCGGTGAAGTGTATATGATGTGAGGTGTGTGTTTTTTTTTTTTTTTTAAAGAGCTTTTACTTTGACATTGCATGTACATGAACGTGAACGTGTACATAACATAGCAATTCAAAATAATATACATATATATATAATATATATTTGTGACATTGTTCGTAGTGACCTGTTTTCCTTCATTTCCATATTTCATTGTATACTTACGCGTAGGAGAATATTATATTTTCATAATTTTATTTATATTGTCAACTGATATAAATAAATGTTCTTCAATGTTTGATAAAAGTATCTGTCTGTATACAAGTATGGCAGAAATATTTGTTTTTCTAATAAACTATATACGTAATAGCAACTTACTCAATCACTCCTATTGTATTTGTTTACATTACTATAATAATATTGTATGCTCCTTGTAGAGTTTTTAATTTAACTCCTTGTATATTAATTATATATTTTATATGTATATTGTGATTTATAATTTTTTTTTAAGTTTGAGCAACAACTAACAATATAATTATTATTATCGACAATCAAGTTATTATATTTACATTATTACTACATTGATTTGGAAAATATACATCTACAAAAGTTGAGTGACGACTATATATTTTTTTATTTTCTATTTTAATATTAAATATTGTTGAACTAGAATTAATTTAACTTCTTAGTAAAAAATTACCAGTGTTTCTCAATTATTTAAATAAAATAGTAATAGGTACATGTTTATATTAATTTAATTTAGTAGAAAACATAATAATTGAACAAATTAATGTACAAACGAGTTCATTTTTAAAGTTTAAAGTTTAAGGTATATTACTAAATTGATATCCATTATATAGTAAGTCAAACAAATAAAAAATTGAATTAATATAAATAATTAAATAATTATTAGTCAAGTTTTGGTCAACTGATTAGTCAGTGATTAATGATTATACAATAGATTATTATAATTTATAATACTTGAAAATCTTAACTATGTTAGGAAAATAAATTATCATGAAAAACATTAAAATAAATTCATCACATATAATTTTTTTTTTCACAAAAAAAAACTTAATGATAAAATATGATAGTGTTTGTTATAATATTATTTTCCATAGTTTAATAATTCTCAATTAGTAGGTGTAAACGTTAAGCTATTTTTTTTATATAACTTAAAAAAGAAATATTAGGTTTAACATTTCAATGGTAAACTTATATAGTAGATATTTTTTCCTAAAGGCGTAAAATCAGAATATAATAGTAATTTGGAATGTAATTCAAACATAAGTACTAATATATTATCATTTATTTACATTAAAAACAAGTATGCGTGTGGTATAGGTGTTGATGTATATACCATATATGTTACCTATAGGTACCCATATCATAATTATTATGGACATAAATAAAAAGTAGAATGATGTAATATACATAATAATACCTTTAAACTATGTATACAATGCATATTTTAATATTATACTTTTATTGTACCTATTTTTTGTTATTACATGTTATTATATTTAATTGATAGTGATTTGTGTCATTATATAAAGTCTGATTTAAAATTTGTTGCAGAAACCGGAATTCAATGAAAATAGTTTTAAATAATTTTAAAATTTTAAAAGCAACAGTTTTTTTTTGTAAAACAGATGAAATGCAATTAAAATATTTAATACTTAATAACATTACAATATCACAACATAAATCATTGTTATGCAAAAATTACAAAATGGATTTAGTTTACTTCCCTAGAAAAACTGATAACGACTGGACAAAATTTTGAAACTCATATATTTTTAAGTAATTATTACTATAACCATTTTGTTAAATATCATCCTACCTAACCTCGATATTAGGTGATTATCCGGGGAGAAGAGCTACTTAGGCCTTAGTTGTAGAGTGAGTTTAGCACTTTAGCCCTTTTCTAAAACATGTGATAATTATTAAATAAATTGAACTGTTAAATTTATTTTGAACAGTATCTTAAAAAATTATCAAATATATAAAATTTAATTTTTGTATTTAATAATAATTCAACTTATTGAATGGTTTTAACCATAATGATTATCTTAAATTACGTGTCAGCGATAGATTAAAACACATAGTTTAGGTAGTATATGTATAATATATATTGCCTCAATAGTAAATTTTCGTCCGCCGTTTTTCGATCACTGCTTAGAATATGTACGATTGCCGATAATACCTTATAGATTATGTTCGCAGGTAAACATTTCGTTGAACTGGAAGCCAAGCTCGTCGTCGCCATGCTAGTGTCCCGGTACGAAGTGCATTTGGACAGTTCTAATCCCGGCACACCACCAGACTCGTTAGACCCTAGGTCGTTCGCGGGAGTACGCTTGAAGGTGGTCAACCGGAGCGGTGTCCGGGAGTCAAGGATGTACACTTCTCTGCAGCAGTTACATAATGGCAACAACGAGAAATTTATGTTCTTCTAAAACCGTTGTCGTCGAGACGAGATAAGCAGTTTGATAATAATATCGACTAGTAAAATCCAAAAAAGGGTTGAGTGATAGTTTTCCTTATTTTCATTAGAGCAAAATCAAAAATATGTATATTAATGTATTCTTGACATTCGGTTTGGAATGAGGTTGGTGTTATATATTCCGTATTATACCACATACCAGAATAGCCTGATACATTTAATATTTAAAGTAATATACATAGTAATAGTATTTATTCAAAAAATGACTTAATTTATAATATATTATAATTGTTTTAAACATTATATCAAATTCATCATTGTATTGAAAACAATACAAGTACCAAAACATTTTTTTCAAGAACATACCCTGCCTATTTAATATTCAGAAAATCTATTATCTAAGAATAATTAAAGAAAAATGACTAACACGTTTTTGATCGTGGCAATTATATACAAATTTAAAATATTCGATTAGCGATAATAATTGTAGGAGCCATTTATTTGTTGGATATATTATTTAGTATCTACACACATTTTACAATAACTCCTCTCCCCGCTTAAATACCTAAGCATATTTTTTTGGTAGATATCCCGTTAAAAAATGTTACTCATCTCAAAATTATAGATTAAAATATATCGTATTACTAAATTTTCACTAAAATAGAACATTGGTGCTTGCACAGTCGAATTCTTGAACTGTTAGTTACTCCGTAGTATAATACACCTCATGTCGTTTATTCCCTTTTACCTTCTATCAGTCGAATTATTATCATGCTCTAGGTACGTAACGTGAACTACTGTTAGAGTTTTAATTTAACAATAACATTACCAATCATGGACTTTTTTTTTTAATTATGTATTTATGTAAGCTTACATGTAAATATTTATACGACGTAATTTAATAGCGTTCCAAAAACAATAATTTATTGTTTTACTATTAATGAATTTCGATGAAAATATTTTATTTACAGTGAATTCGTCGTAATTTATTTTTTGTTAAATACGTACTTATAAGCAGTTTCTATCTTACCTTTCTATACCTAGTTAAAAGTTGGACTGTATCCTTCTATTTACATAAAGATTATTATATTTTGTAAGGGTCATTAGTCAATGATTTTATAGTAAAGTTAATCCCTTGTAATTTTTTAAAACTTTTTTTATTCATTTATCAAACCACGATATTATCGCACTTTTTAATGTTTTACAGAGAAAATGTACACGTTTAAGTAAAGTCACTTTACATGAATATTTATATTTTATTTATCTGAATAAAATAACGTTAATGTGTAAAAATAATTTGATTTAACTGCCTAGCTATACTTACAGATTAACGATGAAAAGCTACTCCTCTCTAAGTTTTAATCTACTTAATAACAATATGCAATGTATTAACTTAAATTTAAAACAGTGTTTATTTATTTTATAATTATGAAGAAGTGTT
>VUJU01000126.1:78927-136827 GCA_009835225.1 Aphis craccivora | reverse complement strand
TTATATTATATATTTTAATATTATCTACCTGTACAATTTTAGCATGTTTATCATTAATATGATTCGCTATACTTATTCCAACATAAAGGTCAAAGGAAAAATAGTTTTTCAATTGAAATTTATCAAAAATGGTTTCTTCCCTAATAAAGTAATATGTATATTTTATAATGTATGTACATAATATTATACATACAACTATTTAGAGACAAATAGTTTTAAATAAGAAAAGAGTTATGACTTCTCATAAAATATAGTCCAGTGGATGATAATATGACAGTTTTTTTATTGTTCAGTTTAAAAAGAAGAAAGTTGTGACATGTGTTTTATTGAATAAAACTTACATATTTTGACTTTATATTTTATTTTATATTATTATGGTTAGGTTAGCTTTTTGTAGCTTTTGTCATCAGAAGTACGTCGTTGTCCATACTTGACGTACCACATGATAATATGTAGTATTGACGTTTATAACATACAATGATGTGACGGTGGACCATTCCTCATTCTTTCGTCATGTTTTTAGACTTCTATCAGATGACAAGTTTGAGAAATATATTAATTATTTATTAACCTTTTGCTTACCAGCTGGATTTGCTAGAAGTTTATTAGGGTGGATTTCTTTTGAAAATACCCAAAAATTTAGTAACTAGCAAATATAAATTATAATATTACCTAAATTTCTTAATTCTTATAAGATGTAGAATAAAATAATATGTGGTCAACGGTAAGTGACATCTAAAAATGCACACGTTTATTATAGTTGATTATAACCTTATAATGACGTAAATTTGAATATAAATTAGTAACTCGATATAATAATCGTAACCTGAGACATTGATGATAACGTAATTTCGTTAACTGTTAATTCTCTAAATGATGTGCCATATGGGGTTAAGTTATATTTTCATGAGTAACAGGTTGTAAAAAGAATTCGTCTAATACATAATAAATGTTGTCGTTATAATTGTTAAACAAATATAATATTAAAGGAATATGAAAATATATTTATTAGAATTAAGATGATACAGATACTTCGTTTATGTAATTTATTTTGGAAAGTAAAATATTATCGCCAAATATTGAACAAGATTGATTTATATAAGTATTCTATGCAAAAGCTCACAAATAGATATGTTTTAACAAATAATCATAGTTATAAGAAAATCGACTTGAAAAAATAACATTTTAAAGTAATACATTTTTCATGAATACTTTTTTTTTCATTTAATAAAATATACATTTTTTTGTAGGATAAATATAGGTACATGTACAATGTACATTGCATGTTTACTTTTAAAATTGCAGTGAAAATAAATTCAAATATAGAGAATTATTTATCTAAATAATTAATATGAAATATAGTAGGTACATTTTTATAACCCATTATTAGTATTAAAAATTGTATTTTATTAATAATAAGCAGATTAAAATTTAAAAAAAAAAATGCTTTGTTCATCGTGTATTCGTGTGTTATACTATTATTTGTATTTATATTATTAATCTAATGGCATTTAGTCGAATATTATTATTATTAGTGGTGGTGGTGGTTGTAGTATTTAATATTAATATTATTTTGCAAACAATGGAATCTCCCAGTATGACATTGTCGCTTACCTATTCTAAAGCAATTCCATTAATCTCACTGCGTTCATTATTACCTTTGTAATATTATTAGATAGTAATCAGTCGCACGGTCGTCGGTCTACGATCTTTACCAAGCGTATTTAGTCTCGTTGTGACTAAGTTATTATTATTATATTTTGTTTATCTCGAAACAGTAGGTATGTTTTATCATAATATCATCAATTTTCCTAAGCTGATCCACGGTAGTTATTTAATTGTAACACTACTCTTTGAGATATTGTACCCGTGTACGGTATAAACTTGCTAAAAAACTAACAAAATGTCTTAAACATTTTTATAAATTATAACGGTGCTAATTAATACTTGAAAATTAAAATGTGTAGACTGATTATATGTATATTTATTATATTATACATAACATGTCTCTGGCATATATTATTATAATACAAATAGGTAGGTCACGCTAAAAGTTCAATACGTGTGCTCAGTTGAACGTATTATGCCAATAATTAGTCAGAATATTACCGTCGGCACTATATACGTTTTAATGATATAAGGTAGATATGTATATATATATTTTTTTTTTTGTACATGTATATAATATTGTGTTTACCTATCGAAAAATTGTGCACGCGATATAGTCAAAAATAATACAACATTATATAAACCTTCCATTTTTCGATTGTGGTCGAGATAATGAGGTCTGTACACACGAATATGTGTGGCCCGAAATAGCGTACAGCCATTGATGAAATTTTATAAATTTTAATATTTAATCAATGGTTCAGATGTCTTTATTATATTAAAATAATAATAATAAAATAAATTAAATGGCTTTTGTATATGATATAATATAACATGATGGTACAGCAATGTTGGTATAATAGTTTTATTTATCCCAACTATATATTTATTAAATCTTATATAATATGTTATTATGTTGTATACGTTATAAATATTCATATAATTATATTTAATAAATAGGAGCTAAATGTGTGAAAGTTAATATTGATTTAAATTAATTCACGAAATAATAAAAAAGAAGTTTATTTTTGAACACTTAAAACAAATTATATATTCCTTAAAAATATTTTATTGATTATAGTATGACGTGTATTATTGTTAATTAAAAAATATTTTTAATATAAAAATATGTATACTCTGAATCCTGATATTCAAATTGGATTCGTGATGAATTTCTAAAGACAAAAATCACATCTTGACAGTAATTATTTTATATAAGCATAGTTCCATTGTTTTAACCATAATCAATGATTATATTTTTTATAAAGTTATATTGATATGAAAGGCGTAAGAAGATTTTTAAAAAAGTTTTCTACAAAATTTAATATGATCGCCAAAATCCGTTTACTGATAGACAATAAAATTAAATCATTACAAATTTGATTATATTTTTGTAACAATATTCCAAATAAATCCATTAAAAAATACTAACAACCTTATGTAGGTAGGTACATTATCATAATATATTACAAAGTAGATACCTCTACGGTAAAATAATTATTCGGACAAAATAAACGATTTTTTTCTTATTTAGAGCCATATTATGCTATTTTATTGAAGTCCAAAAGAATACAAACGTATAGTAGGTAGGTATATAATACGAACTGTTTCAATTTTGATATTATCATAATATTTTGTGATACTATGATTAAATTTAACACTAATTCCAAGTTCCAGAAGTGTACTGTCTACTCAATATTCGTGTTTATTTCGTACTGAAATAAAATAGAAGCTATTTAAATAAAATGTATTTACGATTAGATGAACGATGATTTTTATTGTGTCATTTGTTTTTAAATAAATACGATTTAATAATGTCAAGATTAAATATATAATTATACATATATATATATATTTTTATTACTAAAAATGAATAATAATTATGGTTTTTACATAAAAATGTAATCAATTTCGAGCACATCACATTAAAATAATGCTAATGTCTGATTGCGAAAGCACTCAGTATAGTACTTACCTACAGATTAGGAATATTTAACAATATTAAAATAATAGGTATGTGATTACGCTTGGCTGTTGCTTTGTAAGTATTGCGAATAATCTAAATATTTTTTCAAAATCAAAATGGAGTAATCATTGACTATCAATTATTGTCTATTTGAATTAAAATCGTCTATTTGAGTATATAAAAAATAAAGCATTTATTTTGTGGTCATAGAGTATAATATTTTTGATAAGACGTGCATGATATTTTTTTAAATAGTTTTTCTTACATTTACAATTCGTGCAGTGTGCACTTATACATAAACAAATTATAATCATTCACAACAAATATAACGACACAGTCAACAGCCGAAAACATAACAATTTTCCTATGAAATTCTCCTTAAAATTTAACAGTAGTGAGGTTAGGTCTCTTATGCACAACGGTAAAATAATTCAGACCTACGAATTGGCTACGATACACACAAATATCGTCAAACCGGTAGTTTAGACCGGCTGTAGGGTCGCGAGTAAATACATTATAATAATTACAATATTAAGCAGAAACAGGGTAGGTTCTGCTAATGTGCTGAGCTAACTGAGAATGTATAGAGAAGTTGTCTAGAAATGTCTTTCGTTATATTGTAATGTTGGCATTGCTAACCTATCTATTATTATTATTATTAACTATTATTTTAATAACTACATATTTATTTGGAGATACCGCTAAAATATTAACATTTGAAAAATAATTTTTAATGGGGGTTATAGTTTAATTTTATTGTATTCATAATTTTAAAAATTATATATGTCTGTACAGCGTACACTTATGACCTGAACTGCTTGTAAATTTTGTTTTAATACTATTTTCAAACATAGATACTTATTAAAATATGTTTAGATTAATTACCATCGTAAAAACAAAAATGAACTTATTATTCAAAATCAAGAATATCATTGACAGAATAATTAATTATAGAATTTATTATATTATTGTAAATTATATTATTATACAACAATAATTACATTTTACTTTATAGTTATTTATTTTGTAAGATAAAGTACACACTGCGTTATAAACATAAAAACACACAAATTATGGATTTAGACATAAATAATAATATGATTTATAGGGGCTCAATATTATGAACAAAATTAAAACTAATATGTATTGTTAAATAAGAAGTATTCATACTTCAAAAAGTTCCAAGCAAACAAACGTCGTGGAGCAATCAACAATGTAATTATTAAATTGCAAAACGAAAACATTTATAGGTATGTAATTACAAAAATTAAAATAATTATTCATATAATGTTATAATTATTCATTTGTTGCTGAAATTTCCTATAATTATAAAAAAATAAAATATTATATAATAGGTACTTTACAGTTTTGTTGGTGAAAAATAGTCAAGATTTATTTTTAATTTTTTGTGGAGAAAAACAATATCTCGTTTTTGGAGGAAAATGGACCCGCCCGATACTATTATATTGCTTATTTCTTCGAAAAGATAATGGGCTGCACTAAACAGGTTTGTGGGACTCATGAGTTCACAATTTACAATATTAAGCTAATGGCATTGCAAGTTAAATCATTTTCAAACCTTTTTTCAAAAACTGAAATAATTATTTTATTTTATCAATAGTTTATGTTCGTTTATTAATTGAAATAATTATTTAATATTTTATGAAAAGTTAATGAAATATTTTTTACAACATATTGTGTGATGACGTGTACTTATTATAGTACGATAAATATGTTTGTGTTTGTGAAAATGGACGGTTAAAAACTGTGTAATTCCCCTGTAAAAAAGTGCTGAAAATATACAAATATACGTGATATACTAATTCTACGTACTGTCAATAAGTTAAAGAATATTTTGAAATTATTATTTTTGTATTGTTACGATTTTCTGATAGAATATAGTGAGAAGTAAGTCAAAGAATAGAAAACCTTCCAAAATCACAGTAACGAATGCGAGACTGCATGTAAAGCATTATTTGACTTGCATCTACATTATACATTTATAATATAGGTATATGACAGTTTTGATAAGGGTGTATTTCCGTTTGACATGGTAATAATTTATCAACGAAACGGTTGGCGTTTGAACGTCACTCGTCATAACACTCAAGTTATCAAATTATTGTCTTTAGGTGGTTTTACATTTTTTTCCTTATGTACACAAACTAGAAATAGTTCATCTAACTATCTTCTCACTTTATAACGTGCTAAATTTAGTTTCTCAAAATGTGCAAACTCTTGAAACAATATGAAAACTAATTTAAATTAAAGAGTTCAATAGGTGTTCGATTATTCAATTAGTATTCTAAAAATAATTTATTAAGTTTATAAAGCTTCAATAAATATTATTAAATTGTTTCACAAACAATTTAATTAGTTGAAAACATTGTACAAAATAAACTATATTAATTATATCACGCAGGTATATATGTAGGTACCCAAATTGCGATATTGTATAACAAAAGCTTTTTGACTGCGAATAGTCACAAATAATTTATTCAATTATAACTGAAAAAAATGTTTAATTATAGTTAAATAATACTTAATATTTAAATTTGTGTTAGATACAGAGTACTTGAATAATGCATAACTAAGTTAAATTTAATAAGCTATAATATAAATACACATTTAGTTTATTATTGGACAAACTATAAGTATTAATGAATAATTTTATCTTTCTGTTCGTAAATTAAGTTATGAAATAGTAGGTAGTTAGATACCCACTACATTATAAGTACCTACATTATACGTAGTATAAAATTAGGAATTGAGTATTTAACTACATATTTCAACGTTGGTATTTTCACATTTTCGTAGCAAACCCAACAAAATATATTAAACTCATGAAGTCATGAATATAATACCTAGGATCTTTGAAACTACGAATTAGATTTATTGCTTTATATTACATAACAACAATTTTGAACGTACTTGCATGTTGTCACAATATCGTATAGGACTTAAATATTATAACTAAATGATAAAAATAATTTAGATAATAATAATTAATATTTGGAATTTTTTTTTGGCTCTATTACTTTGTAATTTATTTTTTGGATATTTTAATACGTTTAATGCATTTGCAGTTAAAAAAAATTGAGTAGCCTTAAAAAAATTATAATTTTTAAACAAAATTTAGGTACACAATTACAAAAAAATAATGTAATAATGTACATAATTATTATATATAATTATAATATAAAGATGTATTCGTTGTTTAAAATATCAACATTTGCAGATAGGTTATTAATGACAAAATTCATCAATTATAAAAAATTTCAATCGAATACCTATACTATATAGGTATGAAACAACTGCTTTTTGTAGCTACCAACATAAAATAATAAATTTAATGAACACATCATTGTTTCAGTAACCTTTATGTTATATAATATAATATGTCTGTTCAGGATTAATTAAAATTATAAACTGAAAAAACTAACAACATATAGAAAAAAAATATGAGCATACTTTTGCGTTTATAGTTACAAAATAATCTATCATTCATTATACTAATGCATATTTTTTTTCCAAAGTTAAATATTTCAAAACGTTTAATTAACAGCAATAACAATCAATATATGATCAACTTTACAGACAAATCACACGGGAGAAAGAATATTACCATGTTGACCGAGAATTGTGACATTTTTGTAGTTAAATAACCGTTAGCTCGTTATTATTTATCCCAAACTATTAATAACCAATAATATGTTATTAAGTGTTTATATTTGTATTATGTTACTGCGCAAAAACATTATCAGATTATAAAACATAATTAGTACGTAAATGTATACCTCTTCCGAAATTAGTAATAATAGGAATAGTCAGACGTTATTTACAATCTCATTGCTGTTTTAATCCTGAAGTATACAAAATTTGAAAATTATAAAGTAAGTATAAGATTACAAATTGAAAACGAAATTTACTGTTATCCTTATCATTTGAAGACAAGCGACGTTAGGAAAACACAATAATGTTATACTGTTTTGGGAAGAAGGGGTTTTATCTACTTTACATAATCCTATAGATGAAAATAATACAATCACATCAGGTATATCACATGCTAAAAGCGCAACCCGATAGAAATCCTTAATCGTTTTACTACTATATTGTTTTTATTTATTTTATTTTATTAATAATTAGCTGTATTATTATTCTACAATAGTATATTATTATTGTTCTTAATAAAATGGGTATACGCTTTTCTATAGAAGTTAAACGTTTGAGTTATTGCCCTGAAAATAACTGAGTATTACTTGTTTGAAGTATCCCAATCAATTTTATCCGTTGTTCACTTGGTATTTCTAAGAACAATAAAATCATCCATTGAGAAAAACAACGTTCTCGGTTTTAAATATTAAATCCGTTGTATCAGCCGATCGGTATACGATGTTGTGTCACGATAAGAACAGTATAAATGGATAATACACAGCCATCTTTGATCCTTAATAAATTACATCCGAGAACGAGCGAACAAGCTTAGTTCAGAGGTAAACAACAACGTGTTTGGCAATTTTGACGATTCGAAAGACACGCGAATACGTGATAAAAATGTCACTGTTGGTGGGTTTACATAAGCAGATGATGAAATTTAAAATAAGAAGTCGATGTCGGGTAAGCTTTAGCCTTCTATGGAAACTGTATACGTTGGTAAATCGACTAAAACCTTGGAGAAATAATGGTAATAACAAAAATAATAATAACAAGCCGTGACGTGTTTTTCAAACTGCTGTGTACTTGGACCGATTGAACGACATACACTGGAACGGGGTAGGTACTTACGAGTAACGTTTAAATATTATATTTATATCTATTGTTGCTTTGTAAAAAAACGAAGTTTAATCAGCAACGCCAGTTATGGATATTGAAAAGCTTCACATTTATGCGAATATCTATATTATTATTATAACGTTCGATTCGTTAAACTTACTATTGCTCTAATTCAATAAGTTAATGTATGTGCTTAAATATATAGGTATATATGTTTTAACACCCTTACTACGACGACCTTAATGCACTCATCTAAAACTCAAATGATTATTTCAATATATATATATATACATACATACATATATAACTATTATTTATTGAATATCCGATTTGTTTTTGTATAATTACCTATTAATATTTAAAAGATAAGTATAATATATCAATAAAAAAAAACAACAACGACAACAACAACTAGATACTGAGTATAAAGTAATTGTATTTAAATATTTCGAATTAAATATATTTTTCGTTTCTTCAAAAACTAAAATATTGACGTATGTGGTAACAAAAACAAAAAAGTACCCATACAGATTTGTTTGTTTAGCACATATAAATATAACTGGGTATTTCCTATACTACGATGCAGATACGCAATAACCAATTTATTTTTGAAAGATATATAGCCCGCGTATATCAGCATTGTTCGAATGAGAAATCGCATACCTACAGGTATAATATAATATGTATTTGATTGGCATTTCGTGTTTTTATTGTCTTACCAGTCGAATTATTGCATTTATCGAAGTGTTAAAAGAAAACCCATAGGCGAAAACATAACACAATACATTATACGTCGACGTCACTGTCATGAAACACAATAATAATATAAAAATATTTTATTATTAGTGAGGTTTTTTAGTATTTCGATGATAGGCTAGTAGTACACTAGTAGACTATACGTTGTAAAGTATTATTGTAGAAACATGATATTATAGTTTCGGTTTGATCCGAGATATATTACTGTAATAGCTGCTAAGGCATTATTCATTTATTTTGATGGAGTAGGACAATCGAATGTGTGTTAGACTCGAGGTTTTCCGATTACGCCCTATCGGAGTTGAAACGATTTAAAACAAACAAGTTCCTTCTAACTCTGAAATTTGGTGGACCGTGGAAGCAGTTTGGGGTGGTATCTTTCGATCTATAATAAATATGCTTAACAATATCATTACAATTTACAAACGCCACAAGCAGTGAAGAGTATACTTTAAATTTAATATTTGTTTAGAAAAAATAAAAATAAGAAATGACCCTATTGTCACTATTGATAGCTTTATGCATTAAAAGGTTTACTCTCAGGTTTATAATCGTTTGTCGTGTTCTTATTTCGTTATAAGCAACAATTTGTATATACTTTTATCATATCTTAGGAAAAAAAAGGTAGGTACACTTTTCAGATAGAAATGGAAATTTGCTCTTAAAGAATTGTAAGGAACGTAATTCGTGAATTCCAAAAGATGCATTTCCACGAAGCTTACAGCAATAAATTGTATTTCTTAGTTGCTAGTTGTTACTATAATCATGATACGTATTAAATAATGCAATCAACCATTTTCTAATGATTATTTATGAATCTCATAATTGGGTTGGAAAAAATACAAGGAACTCGTTTCCATAGTACTAAACTATAATTTTTATTATACTAATATTTCATTCTTTCTCCAAAGCGAGTATCAAACGAATCGTTAATGTATTGTCTTGAAATGAAATTTATTATTTTATTTTATTTTTGTTTAACTCCAAAGATTAATAAAAAATAAAAATTATACAAAATATTGCGTGTGATCCATACTATTGCAGAACAGAATTATACATTTTTAAAAATGTAATTTCTAAATAAATAATTTTATTTGGTTTTTACAAGACCAATGATTGTCATTGGTTTAACTCTGAATGATTTTAATGAGAACCTTATTTCTATAAATCATCTTCTTTGCCGAAGCGACCGTCATTTCAAGATATTAACTGTCACTTTATAATTGTTATCTAGGCAGCAGGTTACCACTTTAGTACAATTTACCTACCAAACATAGCTATCATTGTACATGATCTGTTTATTTAAATAATATTTCCAAAACACTATATGTTTTTTTTGAGCCTAAATAAATCATCGACTCAAGCTAATACAATTATAATAGACAATATATTTTTAAATTATTTAATTTAAATAATATTTTTATAATTTCATATTTTGTTACATAATATAACTTATCTATACTCCAATCTCCCTCTAAAAAAAATATTTTGCTGGCTCCAGTCTTGTATAGAGCGCGTCCGGTCATTGAACATAACAATATTATGGTCAATGTTATTATTATATTTATATATTATAGTGTTGTAGGTTTGACAAAATAAAACTGAGCAAAATAATAAACTGTTATTGTATGTACAATGTACATGTCTATATGTAATCCCACGCTTCATATAGATTTTAAAATTGAAACTATATTAGGTAGCAAATTATTCGTTGAATATTATAAAACACATAACTCAAAATAAATATAGACTCGAGAGATTAGTTCATAAAAATCACAAATTGCATCATACACACAAGTAAACGACCAGCAGTTTAAATATAATAGAGTATAATAGTGACCTACTAAACTAAAATTATAAATATAAAATAATTTAAAATCATTCAAATAATAATTAAAAAAAATTAAAACGAAAACATAATATATAAAATAATGTTCCATTATAATACATACCTATTTTTCTGCTAATTTTGGCTTATCTGGTGCAATCTATGTAAACAGGATTATACTATTTAATGCTAATTTTTTTTTTTTAATTTTAATCCCTATACTGAATCAAATGTAGTTAATTATTGCCTATAAATTTATCAGTCTGCCATTTAGTTTTTTTTTCAGATCACAATATATACAAGTATACAATAAAACTTAATGTATATTTATTAAAAATATATAACATTTATGTATGTATGTATTATACTGATTTAAATACTATTTATGTAGGTGTTAGGTATGTATACATTTACATATATATATAAATATAATACAATAATGGTTCATTAATTATTTCTTAATTTTTCTATGCACTGATATTTCGTTACCTACCTTGTATTATTTATGTAGATATAAAGTAAAAATAACTTCCAACAAACATATTAATTTTTTCTTCAATGATTTACAAAACTACGCAAATATTAGTTATAAATTACATACATCACCATTATGGTTTTATATAAGGCATTAAAAGTAATATTAGACATTTTTTTTACCATATAACCGTTCTATAATCATAAAAATGAATGATTTATGAAATTATGTTATAAATTGTAGGTACCTACACACTGAAAATAAATCAAAATCATGCTTCTAAAGAAAAAAATAAACATTTTATTAAAATGGATTATACCTTTCAGTTTTAACTGACAAATGATAATAAACAAAAATTGCATACTCTCATTATGTTTAAATATTTTAAGATCGGTGAAAATGTAAATTATTACGTATGCACAATAAAAATTCTATTAATATTCTATGTGTTTCAACCTTCATAAACATGAAATATCGCAAAATACCGTGTTGATTGACTTAGTAATGTGTACAACACATTATGTATGTATAACATATATATTTATGTTAGTTTTGTTTTATTATTTTGGAAAACAATCAATTATTTTTCATGTTATAATAATATGAAGCTTCAAAAAGTTTAAATTTGAAACCCTTTAATTGGTACATTGAAGTATTCAAATTATCTTTAAAATTGATAACAACAATATTTAAACGTGATTAAAAAATAATATAACATAATTTTCAACTACATGAATATTATTATTAGCAATTAACAAAAATGTAATAATCCAAAGAAAATATAAGACATTCCTAATAATAATTTCTATTGTACCTAATATTCTGTAATTATTTTTTTTTTTTAATTAATTACAGAATGTTTAGATTAAAGTATAATTATATTATTATTAAGTGCAAAAATATTTTTTCATCTAACTGATAAATAGGGTATTTAAGTTTTAACTAAATTAATTATTAATAGATATTATATAAGATTTGTTTAAGTATTTTTTTTCAAATTTGTTTTCTTATTTTTCAATTTTCTATGGAGTTTAAAAGATTCAACATCGGAATGCATTGTCTTAAATCAAGCTGTACAGGTTACTATGAAGTATAATTTATTTAAAAATAAAAGAATAAATTTTAGAATAGATTAAAATACTTATAAATAATTCTTTTATGTAGTTATACAAAAGTTGCTTGAAATAAATAAGTTCATTTTTTGTTTTACAGATACACTAATTTTTCGTGTAAAAATAAATCGTAAATCTAGCACAAAGGTCAAACTCCAATAAAAAAAAAAACGATTCTTCGTGGAGACTGATCTTATACTTTATAATATATTTATAATATTATTAATAATTTATTTTTCCATTAATAATGTCGTATATTTAACTTATTTTATAAAAATGCATCACATATTTTCTAGAATAATTCATATAATATTACGTCAGATATTATTACTGTTAAAAACGTGAAAGTTAATATTATAATATGTACCTTCGAATAGTGTGCCAGTGTGCGTAGGTTTATGCTACAAATAACTCTAGACTAAAATAAATATATTAAACATTTTTATCGTGTATAGAAAATATTTTTAGACGTTACCTAAAGAAGGCAACTTGTCGATTGATGTGTATTTTTAATTTCCACATAATAATTAAAAATTTTAGAGAAAAATTAATATTTTTCATTAAAATATCTAAGTTTTTTAATCTTAAACTTCAATCTCCAAATGGCCATAAAAATAAATTGCAGAATGAATAACTGAGAAATCTACTTATGAGAACTTACGAGAAACCATAATTTATTTAATTTATAAGCCTTTAGTGGGCTAAAAAAAATGTTATCTACATAAATCAAAAAAAAAAAAAATAAAAAACTGAACAATCTTTACAGTTTAAGATATCCACAAATAGCTCAAAAGAACCAATATATTTTTTTTAATTCTATCAGGTATATAACATAGGTAGTAAAATTGTTATAGGTATAAATATTTTGTTAAACAAAACATATTTTATGTCTAAAATCTGGTTTTAAATAAAAAATTCTGTTTTCCCCTATATTTTTGTCATTTTGAAAGTAAATATGCACTGTAAATATTTTACATTTGGACGTTAACATACCAAACTTATCAAATATCTTAATATATACAAGTGACAGTCCTTAATATTTAAGATTGAAGCAATCTTATTAGTTACTCAAAAAGGTGACGATAAACATAAAACACATACATCATTGTATAATCAATATATTCATTGCTTCGATCAGTCTAAAAAAAACTAAACAATAACATAAAATCATATTAACTAATTTATAATTTCCTTTTTCCACATGAATTTCTTTACCGTTATAGAAATAATTTCAATATTTAAAGTTGATACATAACATTTTTATATTACTATAATCAACACTATTATCGTAACTCGTTCGCATCATATATATCTTCAGTATGTACCGTACATGCGATTTATAATTAGTTTTTAACAATAATTACTAATATTACATATTATACATAATATAATATAATATAATATAGAATATATGATAGGTATAAACATTTAAAAAAAATAAAATAATTTGTTCAAAATAACTTAATATATAATGTTGTTATAAAGATATACTATTACATCATTATGGAAAATTGAAGGGTTCAAAAAGCACTTGAGAGTTGAGTTCATAATATATTATATATGAAAACAAAATTGGATAATGATAATCACATTTTCAGGAAAATTTACCCTCATACACGCCGCATGTGTTTAGCTGCCGATTGTCGTTTTGAATAATTAAATTCATAAAGGGTAGGACAAGATGTATATTGTATTTATAATGCAAGTATGGATTTTTACACCATGTACAGAAAAAATAATCCTGTGGCATTGTTAATATTATCTGTGTGAAATTTATAAAGTCCTTTTTTAATTAATTTGCATTATTACCATGAAAAAAAAAAAACAAAACTTTGTCCTCACACATTTAAATAGCACACATTGATACGCATAATGTATATTATAACATTAATAACACAGTTTACTATGATTATATTGATATACGCTGCAGTGTATTATGCAGCATTTTCATTCTGACCAAATTATAATTTAGCTTTGATCGGGCATTTTATATACAACTCATTTTTAAAAAGAATTGAGAAAATGAATGAAGTTGCCGCTTATAGTTATTATTGAGTTAAAAACAAATAGTTAATTAAATTGTTTAGCCATTTCGGAAAAGTTCATTTTCAACAAAATATACCTGTTAAATGTTAACTAAACCTAAATCATTTATTTATTTTTACATGCTATGACACTAAATCACTAATTTATTAAGATTATAATATCACTTAATAAAAAACAAAATATATTATTTATATATTATAATATATTCATCAATATTTTTTTTAATATTCTAAACTCTTTCATACTTCATCGTTCCTTTTTTTTATTTTAAGGTCGTGAACAATAATATTTTAGTTTTTTTTTTTTTTTTTTTTAAATATAACGAACCATTTGTCGTAGTCAGGTGACCCGCATGGCTGGTTCTTCATAACAATTGTATACACATTTTTGAATTAAATTGTCTAACCGGGCAACAACCCGTCAACATTTTTGAAAATATCTATCTCTTTGGTTGTTGTAAAAATATAGAATACAAATAGTATATAGGTATATATTTTTTTTTAATTATTACCTTTATGACCAATTTCTTGAACTTTTTCATTACATTTCGATGGATATTATTTATTTGAATTTCTGATGAACGGCTACTTTAATTAAATGATGAGATCTGCTCTACATTTCCAACTGAATTATACATTTTAATACAATAAAATTGATGAATTGAAAGCATGACAAAATGTCAAAGAAACACAAAGCACATTTTTTCGTCAAAATGTTGAAGTAGGTATATATTATGATTTATAGATCACTTCATACTCTATGGAACAGTACGTTTTCATTATGAATTCTACATTGCCATCTCATTAAATGTTCATTGTAAATAAATAATAAAAAAAAAAAACCGTTAAATATTCAAACAGTCAAAAGAAAAGTTTCCAGATGAATTGGTACTTAATGTTGGATGCAATTGATTATAATATTATTCAATTAATATAATTCTTATAACTTGTTTAATTGGTAGTCATTTAAAAACGCAGGGAAAATCATATGAAGAAGTTTTAATTAAAAATGATGTGATTCGTGAAACTTGAAAGCACATGTAAACGTTTATTATTGCAAAACCAAAAAGCTATAGCATATCGATTTTTTATAATTGCATTTGAAGATAAGTTTAAATAATTAGTAGGTACTCTGTACAAGTAGTACCTGTATTCTATTTTACTCGATGGGAATTATATTATGAAAATGCGTATTATAAACGTTATATCATTATTATATATATATATAATATAAATACAATGAATCTTCTACAACCACAATTCCATAATATTTAATATTGAGGTTATAAATATTTTAAAACTGCTTATAGTTTAATTTGATTTTTACTGTACAAACATTTTGTAATTAATCGTATGAATAAATATATTTACATAAAAAAAAATGATAATAATTTATTAATTATTTATTATTATAGTAGCTTTGTGTGTTAACGTTAAGTAATTTATAAGAGTGCCATTCTACACTGTAGTTTATAAAACGCTAAAATAGATACATATAAAGGTAGATATAAGAAATTGAAAATACCATAGATGTTTGATTCAATTAAGGCTTATAATATTATAAGTTGGTATCTTTTTTCTCAATATACAAAGTGCACAATAACGATTAAACATTATATAATACATAAATTAAATATACCTAATTATGTATACCTATATAAAATAATAATCAAATGAAACATATAATTTGTAAAAAAATTATAGCCAATCTTTTATAACAATGCGCTTTCAAATTTCTTTTTGTTCATTGTATAATTATACTCTATAAAAATAATATTTCTATGATACCTATTAAAATATGTATTATTAAAATACTCAAGAACTTAGTGCACTATGGCTTATCATTATCCTATGGGTATTTATAAGTGGACCATCAAAGTTATTTAAAATTGATTTTACTTGAATAAGTACTTAATAAGTAATTTAAGTACTTAATTTTAAAATTAAAATTGCATACTATCATAATTTAAATATTTTTTTTATTTATTATTGTAGGAATGCATATATTTATATATAATATTGTGCACCATATACCAACTTTATATTATATTAAGTAATAAACTACTAAATATACCTTACTTACTACTACTTACTACTAAGTGTACCTTTAGGATTGCCTTAATTTCTATAGTAAAATAAAACAAAGATGACATTTATGAATGGTTATAATTTTGTTTATTTGTATCTAAACTTTTCTTTTTTCGTGAACACGTTTTGAGTTGATAGAGTGCTTTCAATCGTTTCACGTAGCACATTAAAAAGTTCGGAAATCGAGTCTTTATTTGATTTTCTTTAAAGTTTGCCTAAGCATAAAGAAAAACTACCGAGAAGAGTAAAACAATTTTGAAGAAATGCTCGCAACTTGATTTAAATCGAGTTTCGAGTAGAATCGTTTTATGAATGCGATGATTTATTATTACATTCAAATTTAATATGAAATCTCATGGTGTTACTGATCTGTGGTAAATAAAGCAAGTGGTAACGAATCTACGATTTAATTTGTCACGTACTATAATTTTTACTTGAAATTGTATTACACTTATCTCATTCAAAGTTATTAATGATCAATTTTAGTACAATTTTAGTACAGTGCTTGTTTGGCATTTAAATGCATTTGTTTTTTTAAGAGCTAAATACTGCATGTTAATAAATACAATAATACGTATCCATAAATAAATTGCATTTTCAGAAAAAAATATTTTAATATTTATAGTTTATAATTTATTAGAATCACGTTAAAAAATGTTGTGTTGGGTATAATTTCACTCCATATTGATTCTGAACTGATCTCATCTATGTTTTGAAAAACTTTAACTTGTTTAAATATTTCCGACGATTGTTGATAGTTATTTATGCTTACAAAAACAATTGAAAATAACTCTTTAAATTATCATCCAAACTTGATTTATATAACAGAAAATGTTCTTTTTTAAACATCACTGAACAAGTAGAAAAATAAAACAAAATATTCCTAGCTCGACTCAGAATTTAATTCAATTGTAATTAAACATTTTTCTTTTTGTTTGATTGTATTATCTCAAGTATTTATCTGAAGTTCTTTTAATTAGATAATTATAACGTTCTTATTGAATTCTAGTAAACTTAATTAAAATTTTTAGTCAAATGGTAATTACAATTGCTTAGTGTTTTTTAATACATTGTAATAAAATGTTAATCATTTTTCAAAATTGCTATACTTCTTACCGAAAACCATGCATCTTGATTTTATGTTTATAAATGAAAACACATACCTAAAACAAAAACAAAAAATATATCATTTAATTGTATAAAAATAAATAATCAAGTATTAAAATATATGAATATAATACAATTACGATGCCAAATCTTAAATTTTACCAATAATCCAAGTCCAATTTATAATCCAAAGCGGATATCTTTTTGATACATAGGTATGATATTATAATTAGAAACTATGACTTGGTAGTTATTAACCGATAAGAGAAAAACAATTTTCTGAAATACGTAGTTGACAAGAGCACAACAAAATATGCGATGGATAACGGTACAGACGGTTTTCTTGGGACAAATCACTATAATATTCGGAGGTCGTTGATGTGGGGGTTTGTTTTCAAACCACTCCGTCGAAATAGAAACTTGAATTTATTCCATTGATCCAATCTTTAATTAGTGCTTTATCTTATAGACATGAATATTCATAGGACACTGGGAAAATTCGGATAGGATGGTTTCATACGGTCGGTCTCCGCTAAAATCATCACTTTAAATGTATGCGACGATCTTTCGAGGTGCGCCGACCGGTACAGGTAGTTAGATGGTTTTATTCTACTACAAAGATTCACAATCAAACGACGGACCGTCGAAATCGTTTCGCATTCATTGGTTATTAAAATCAATCATCCCATTTGTGTTTCACATGCACAGTATTCATACTGTTTAATATTCAAATATATTTAAACCTAAACGCTGTTCTGTGACAAAGTGTTCCTGTATGATTTGTTTTAGTGTAATGGGATTTTTCACTACTCGCTGGAGTGAAATTATTCATCAGAACACACATACGTACATTTTAATAATATATAATATATACATATATTATATTCATACCAAGTTCAATCTACGATTGAACATTTTCAACATCCTGTAATTTATAGTGACCTAAATGCAATTAAGGTTATATATCATTTTAATATAATTTTTCATCGCAGTAATGACACTTAAACAAATAAAAATGATTAAATATCAAAAGTAATAAATATATTTGTGACAACGTTTATTTGTGTACGAGACCAAACATTATTGATTTCATACGTATAGCCCAAAATTAACGATGAATTTTTAAAATACAAATGTATTTGCTAAACAGCTATTACGTAAAAAAAACAATATAATACCTAATTAAAACATAGTTACAGCTTTTTTTAAAATTTAAGACTTTAGTCAAATTGACTCGAGTTATAAAAATCAAATGATTTCAATAATAAATGAAGTCATAATAAAACTGATAGTAAATATTTGTGGTTATTTAATTCGTAAAGTAATTGGTTTAAACTTATAGATATAATATAACGTGTATTAATTTGATTAATAAAAATACAATAATTAATAAAATATTTTAGTGTAAGCAATATTTGTATACAATTTCACAATATACGATCATATCATATTAGTTAATACGTTTTGTTTCACTTTATTATACTCTTTGCTCTACATCGATAATTTATAACCATTAATAAAAGGCTCCTGCACAGTCAAGTCCTAAACCTATCCCTTAAATGCATTATTTAGATATTTATATTATATTTAGTGTTCAGTTTCTTATATAGCCACTTTAAGTTTTTGATTATTTAATACTTAAATGAATTAAAGATGAAATATTTTACTGAAATTAATTTCTATGGTAAAATAATACCTTCCATTAACTGTTTTGTGCCACTACAAATATGATACTACAAACTGTTTATTCAATTGAATACAATTTAGTCAATAGTGTTTTAAAATACATTCGTTTATTCAATTTTTAGTTCCACTTTAAAGTAAACTCCAATACTTCCCATTTTATTAAAACAAACAATATTATTACAATTATAAATCTTGATTTAAGGGTTATTTATTGTAAAATACGTGTAAATTATTTTGCATGAAAATAGATTAAAAGTAATAAGTAAATATCGACTAGTTTAGGCCACTCAATTGTAAGTTGTAATTAAAAATGTGCAATAAAATAAAGTGAATGTATAAATTTTAAATTATAATTGTTTTCGAGAAGTATGATTAATGTTTATAGTAATAAAAGTGTTTAACTGAACATAGTCTTATAGGAAATCTATTTTAAATATTGAACCCATAAACCTAATTTATAATACGAACCGAGTTTTGCTTATACTTAAGTTTTCTCGTTAACACGAAACACTAAGGAATGTATTATAACCCATCTACATAAATTGTACAATTTAAAGCGGAACATTGTTAGATATTTTATTTGCTACATTTAATCGTCTGTAATAACATGTCATTATTTTGTTTGGTGTACTTTCTCATAATAAATAACTTAAATTTCAGATTTGCAATCTTACACAGCTCTAAAAAAGTACTTAAGTGTAAACAATTAATTCATTGTATTTTAAAATTTAGAATTTTATGTAGTGCTAAAATATTTTGCATAATTTTTTCTCCATCTTTCACAAAATGTATAATATGTTTTATATAAAACCTCTCTCAGTATTTCATTCATTGTTATTATATTATTTAAATTAAGGTATTATAACCTACTATATTACTATAATAATTATAAAAAATAATTACTTAGATACTTATATTTTATCAAACATTTGTATGATATTATTATTTATAACTAGGTCATTAATATAGTTATAAATAATTTTAAAAAATGAATGAATACTATTAATTTTCATAAAAACATCTAACATAATACAATAATAATATTATTAAAAACTATTATCTATTATTATAATATCACCATGGATACAACTACTAACTAGTAACATTCAAAGAAATTATTTAACTAAAATAACTTTTCTAAATAGGTGCTCAGTATATTCTATAAGTGTAAAATGGAAAATTGTTTTACTGATGAGCGTTTAATTTTAATTACAGATTGTTGGGTAAAAATGTGTTTGCTCGAAAACACAATTTAAATTAGGAGTGATACGTTTATTTTATTTTTATATTTGATAATGGGAAATTTAAATAAATTTATAATATTAATAACTAGGATTATACTATAATGACAATGTGGAAAAAATATTCAACGATACGAACAAAAATAAAGAAAAAGCATAAGGAATTAGGTATAGATGTGTTTTTTTAACAGAAAAATGAAATCGATTAGCTAAAAAATTTACATAATCCCTATGAAATGATGTCAGATAAGGGTGACGGCGTGGAAAAAAATAATCCTTCACAAAATTAGTTAACCCTGTGAAAAGTTTACGGTTACAATTATCTGGCATGATTATTTTTGAAAAGCTACCTTAATTATTTTGAAAGATTAGTGGTATATTATTATGCATAGTGCGGTTATTGTAAGATTCTGGAGGATATTTCTAGTAATTTATTCAAGAAAAAAAATAGTAATAATATTAATAACGATAAAACTATAATAAAGAGACCAATTAGCGAAACGAAAGTATTGAATAATTATAATCATAATGCTTAACACACCGTTATCAGCGGTATTTGAATTATTATTCTGAACCGTATTATGGTAGATGATTACTTTTACAATAAACACTCATTATCTGGAAAAGTATATTATACGTTTTTGAAAATATTTTTTTCGCATAAATCTTATTCATTATAAAACAACATTTTAAAAAGAAATGATATTTTTCACTTCTTTTTATCGATGTATTATTTATATTAAATATTCTTCAATATTTTCTTTTTTTTTTAAATGACAGCAACACAGAATAAGCAATTTCAAATTTTTTTTACTCCTAAGCTAAAATATATTTTCTTCATAAACCACGCTAATAAAAACCATACAACATAACTACTACACAACTATACAACATAAAATCCATATAAAACTTATTAAATAATTGTTAAGCTAAAAATTGATGTTAAATTTAAAAATTTAACAAAAAAATACTAAACAAAAGTAAATGGTAAATAATGCAATTTTGTCAAAAATGTTTGGTGTAATAACACTAAGTTTTTAATAAATAAATAAAATATTTTCGAGTATTTTCATGGTAGTTTTTTGAATAATGATGGTTTTCTGTTAAAATAATATGCTGCTTTAAGTATATATTATGATAACACAACAATGCCCACGTTAACGATATTCAATTAGGTACCTACATAGTAATAGTATACACTTACGCAAACAATCAAGTAGTGAACACAGAATAACGTCTGAGCGGTTTAAAACTAATTGGGTTAAGAAAAAAATAAATAGGTAGTCAAGAGAAGGAAAAAACGCCTAACCGCATTGCCAAAACCAACATCGGAGGCACCTTCAAGTGTTTCATCTAAACATTAGTGTGTACACAAATTGAAGATTAATGACTACATCGGTTTTCTAAAATACGATTATTAATATATTTCGGGTTATCCGTTTAACACGATACGTTCAATTACTTGGAAAATGTTGTTGTTACTTATCAATACCTATATTATTATTATTTTTTTTTTTTAGAAGTTGACTATGGTTAAAAATAAACTATTAACCCACACAAAAGGTTATTTAAAGTATTATAAAAAAGAAAGAAAGAATAATTTACTAATTCTTACAGTATATTATTTTGTTTATTCATAATAATATAAGTTTCTCAAAATTATATTATTTTAACCGTTTGACAATTCATATTATGTAATTACCTATATGGAAATCCAATTTACAGTATATTTGTACATGCACTACTTTTGATTGTTATACATATACGTATAATTATCGTTGTACGTGATGCACATTAATGGTAACTATATTTTAAGCAATATTAAATTTATTATTTTAAATAAATCAAATTTAGTTTCAAACTAAATTTGGTATTAGATGAAGAAATTAAGTTGATATATTCAAATTACAAATATTTAATTAATACTTCAAAACAATAAACGAGTATCAATCAACAATTGTCTATATTATATTTTATTGACTTAGGATTTAATGGTATATAAGATAATATATATAGGTATATAACAATTAACAATATGTATGTAGTTTCCATGTCTTACGAAATTAATTCAACTCATCAAAACATTTAATAAAAAGTCGGACGATACGTTTACGTTTTAATATATAAATTGTTGATGTACCTAACGTATTACATATTGCATACACCATTTACTATTTAGTGTTACATTTGAACTATTTTAGTTAATATAGTTATGGTAACATAATTATTTCAATAACATTGAACAAATTAAATCACTTAAAAGTATTAAGTGTTATTGTTTATTAAATGGTTTGTGTTCTGACATTTTACAGAGAGCAAATTTCATAGTTAATAAGTAGATTTATTGCGGTTTTTTTTTATTGCTGAAACCTATACAAATTTAAGAGTAGGCTATAGAAGTTTAATATAACTGTTGATAAATTATATCTAAACTAAGAACTATATAAACTACACTAACGCAATTTATATTAATTTATACAAAATTAATTTAAGTTATTAGATAATATCGTACAAGCATAATATTGTTTTAATACCACGATCTAAAACACAAAACTAACTATTATGTTTTCAATAACGTATTATTTTCTTGAAATATATTTTTTGATTTTGGGAGGTACCTATATAAATGTTAGTTTGTATATTTACTGTAATTAAACTCAAATAATACTACAAATACGGATAGTAGTAATTTAAAAATATATATATTTATCAAAAAAACCAATGAAAATTTCAATAAATAGTAGATCCACTTGAAAATTATAAAATTTGTATTTGAAAAATCTTTTAAGAAGATAAACTTGTCTCAATGTTGTAATAAAATATACAGTTTAATTGTGTAATTTAATAGTACGTAGAATTTTATAATAAAAATAATATGATAAATATTTTAAATTATAATAGTTAAATGATTAAAATATAATATGATAATAGAAACGAGTGAAATATACATCATAAATATAAATACAAAATGTATGTCGGTCTATAAACTGCAATCTATAAAGAATAAATATGAATTAAATATTAAAAAAAAAAAAAAAATAAAATTGAGAAATAGAATTCTATTTATGATGAAATAAACTATGACCATACAGTTTTTTATAAGACCTTTATTGTCTATTAAAATACAATAAGTTAAAGTTTAAAAATGCAAACAGGATGGATTACTGATTAAAAATTAAAAAATAAGAGTTGGAAGTGAATATAAATTTGATTTTCATAAAATTGTCACTATTTAATGTTCTTTCCTACTGAATAATTTAAAACGAACAAGTTGTAATTATGTTCTGCATAGGAACTTATAGAAAATACACGAGTTTTTAGTAAAATAACTTTTTCGTTTGGTAAACAGACTTTACACGTTTAAACATTTTTTTTAGAAACATCAAGAAATAAAGTATTGCAAAATAATAACAAATATTAATTAATGGTATTGATTTTATAATTCCTAGTATGAATTCTTTTTTTACATTTCGTTATTTAAAGTTGAGTAATAGAAGTCGGCTAACATTTTTTAAATATTCCTCAACCTAAATTTATCAATTTTAAAATTCCGGTAAAAATGTACTCACTAAAACATAAAAATTATTTTTAAATCGTTTAACGGCATGTAAGGTATCATACATACACCAATCGCAATACCTACTCAAAAAGTCACTGAGCGATTTCATAATGTAACATAATATGCATTTACTACCTACCTCCTATAGTGTTATGTGTATGATACTATATATATACGTATTACATACATTTGTTTACTATAATATGTAGGTCCCTTCACATATTATTATAACATTGGTCGCTAGCTGTATTTTATATTTTACCGTTACTCGGGGTAAAAAAATGGTGAGCTGGTGCTGTTTGGACGAATAAAACGTGACAGGAAATGATTATATTGTGTACCTAAGTCTAAATTTACATTAAAATATTATCGATCGATTCGTGGGTGAAATGTTACAGGTGAGCAACAAGGGCGTGAAATTCAGTGCATCAGACTGATTGGCAATTACACTAGATTTTTCATCGGAGCTTCAGCCGTCAACGGGGCCGCACTCACTAGTGCCGTGAGTGCGTGAGAGAGACATAAATAGGTACCTACACGTACACACACACACTCACACACATGCACACACAGTGAGATTGACGGAGAGAATGGTTAGAGGAAAAAACAACCCGTAGCTGTCGTCATTTGTCACTATCACATCGGGATGGTTCAAAAATTTATTTTTTTTCTACCCCCACTAGTTCGCGAACACTTTCTACAACCTTCACGAGCACACTACGCCCGCCCACCGTCAGTTTCATAATATACATGTATAATAGGTATATATCCACCTCCTCCTCTCACACATTATAGTATAGTACACACCACACTCACACATAGATATATATGTGTGTGTGTGTGTATACAATATACACATAGTCACCGGGTTTCACGTTCTCTGTGCATATATATTTCGGTTTTTAGACCCCGAAAATATAACGGTGAAAACGCGAGTAACATCCCGCGGGAACGTAAGCGCCAGTTAAACCAACCATTAATTCGGTATGTGTTTCTATCCCGAACCCACCCACTCCTCACCAACCACCACCGTTCTAACTAAGCACCGTTTCAATATTTCAACCCGCACCCTCTCATCCCGTTTTTACACCGATGGCACACTTTTCTAGTTGTTTTTTTTTCAGATCGACAATAACGTTTTGGAAGGTTACGACAAAAAAAAAATCGTGATCATAAACCTACTACGCACGGCCTTTAGATAAAAAAAATAATTAAACACTGTCTCATTAACAGATTTTAGTTCATAAAACACTGAGTTTTGGTAATTTTTTTTCTTCAAAAGCAAAATCGTTAATAATTCCTGTCTGTTAGGTACACGTAACGATTTTATTATTATATATATATATATATATATATATTATATATATATAGATTATAGGTATATATAAACGACTAACGGCTTTTTTACAATGGTATCGAACGATTAATATAAACTTTATATTTATAAGTAATTATAACATTAAATTATAACTTAAACAGATTAATAAAACAAAAAAAAAATTATTAAGGCCAAAGATCAATATTATTTTAATTTACAGAGTGCATAACTCCGAGGGCCGTTCTGCACAGATTTAAAGTTCTCATGACTGACGTATAATTATGCTGAAGGTTTTATATTTGTAGTAGAAAGCCTGTTAAACTAAGAAAGTGAGTTTTAACTCGATCGTCAAGTTTGCTTTCGACCCGAAGAGAAGGATTTCAAACTATTTATCTATAGTCCAGGATAGGTTTTAAAAGAGAGCAATATAGATTCCTTATATATGGTACTGAATTGAATTGAGTAGTATGTCGCTGTATAAAACCTAAAACCCATAAGGCCTTATAGGAATTATATTTTGTATATTTCGTAATATATATTATATTATCTATTCTGACCGCACATTAGCGAGTTAGCCCAATGAACTGTAGATTACATCTAAAAACGATCGAGTTTGTTTATCCATCCCTTATACGGAAAATTTATTTTAGATTTAAAATATTATGCCATAATATAGGTACGAATAAACTGTGTAGCATAATGACGCAATAAAAATAAAAACAAAGCATAGAGACTATTATAGTATATACTAGTATAGGTACATAAGCGAGTTTAAGTCAAAGTGCATAATATTATTATGTATATATGTATAGTTGTAGATTTTTTCTTTGTTTTAAGAACAATACAATTAATGAGTATACTGCTTACAAGTTGTTAATTATATTACTATAATATTTTAAGCACAGTATACAAATCATAACCGTTAATTTTAATAATTTTAGAGATGTTGAATATAATGATACGGCACGTTTCTCTGTTGAGAAGGCGGGGTTTGTTAAATAGTTTTTAGATTTAAAAGTAACTTAACAAAAATATATATTGCAAATTTTAAAATAAAATAAAATAGATATTAACCATTAGTACTCAAAATTTAACAGTAAAATACAGAAGGTGGAGTTCATGAAACACGTGTTTTCAATATCCAGTAAAAAAATGATTAGTAATTGTTGATGTATATACCTATAATACATACAATTTACATTTATGTTTTTGATCAACGATTATTATTAATATTATAATATCTGACGCAGTTAAACTGGCAAAAAATATTTTTAAAAACTATTTTTTACACAAAATGTTTAGTATGATAAACTGTGAAGTAAATATTTCGGTACATAAAGTTATTATAAAAATCATTAAAATACCTATGTTATTATTATAAATATTGATACACTATTAGTTCAGTTGAAAAGAAAAAATGAAAAAATATATATTCCATTTAATAATAATTATAGAATAATTGAATTTTGTGTAACATGATGTAATGATGTAGTACAAACTAAAAAATTGCTATTTATAAAATAAGTATTATAATAATACATCTATATAATGTATAATGCATGTAATGTTCTTCAAAAAACAATAAGTTAATCAACATTAATTTTACCATCCACTAGGTATACATAAACGCTGATGAATTTAGAGGAATCATCCATGACTAGCGGGGTATCATACCTTTTATGTAAACGGGAAGAATTATTGTTTTTATTGTAAAGATACGAAATTGAATCAGGATACATTATAATTAACATACCAAACATAATATTAAATAAAATATGGATACAACTGAATTTCCTACATGCTAATACGCTGAATAATAATGGTTTAAAATTGATAATGTTTCATGAATAATAAATAGAAATAAAACAAACTTATATTGATAACTTCACCAAAATAAATAACTTTAGTATGTATAAGAGATAGGTATAATAAATATAAAATAAAGTAAATATTTATTGTATTTTTTATTTATTTAATTTATGGTCACAATATTATTTGTGGCCATTTAATTATGAAATAATAATAATAATAATAATAATTTTTTTTTAAATCTCATAATTTAAATATTTCCCAATTTGATTTCATCAACTTAATCACTAACAATTAATATTATTCAAATTTATCAAAGTCAGCTAAATAATCATTAATAATTACTTTTTTCTCTTTATAGTAGCTATAACATAATATTATACTAGGTGATTATTTTAACATCGAACATTAATTATTTCAATAAATATTGGTTTTAGTAATATTTTTTTTAAGATGAATTATTATAATACTGTACACCAAAAATATAATTTAACATATTTATAATCGATTTGGACATGAATCATTAAAAAAAAAAGTAAATTATTAAATATAAGTTAACTTAAAAAAAAATGCTTTCAATTTTAGATTAAAATATTAAACGTTACTAAATTTTTTTAAATTTAAACCGTTACAAAAAATTATGTTATGATCAATGAAGTGTTAATTGAAAAAAAATTCAAAGCACTGAATTAAAAATACAAAATTAATTTAAGCTTTACACATGACTATAGAAATCCTATCAATAAAAACATATATTTCAAAGCCCTTCTTGCGAATTAATATACTTACACTCGAATCACAAACACTTAATTACTGACTCTTTATAAAACAAATAATATTCAGAGCTATCTGTGATATCTATCAAAATGCGGCCTTTGTGAGGATGACCGTACTTTTATCTATAAGGGATGCCCAAAATACAAATCTCTTCTCAAGTGCCGTAAAATAAATCAGTCTAATCACCATAGTCCGGATGTAAAACACATGAAACCTCTTTTAAACTTTCCTGTTACCCAGTCTGAAGCCTCAACTTATTATCTAATAGTTCTATAATCGAGAATTCATTATCCAAATTTATTTCAGAACTTACTGCACTAATTAATTCTCTCCTTTCCCTACTTATAGTAGATTTCCCCGGCAAATATTATAGTATCTCTTATTCTACTTCGTATAACTCAATTATATAATATTAATCTAACAACTCGAAGACTACGTTTTTATTTACCTGTCTACTTTTAATTGGTTTTTGATTTTTATTTATTTCAAACTACACTTAAATATCAATTTTTTAAGAAAATCGGAAAACTAATTTAAGAAGGTATTAAACCTAGAAAAACAATGTGTAAATATAAATGTAAATAGATAAATTTAATGTAAACAATTTAATCGTCGGTCAATAACCACGTACCTAGTTGAAACCTCGAATAAATATCATGTTACATGAAGTTGTTTTTTACCAATAAAAAAAAAAAAGAAGCAAAAACAAAACGGTAAACTAGAACATTATCATAAAATAAAAATGCAATAGCATAATATTGTCTGCGAGAACTATTTTTTTGGTATATTATGTGGAAGGGGGGGGGAGTGAGCTATTCAGTTACTGGTGACTTGTGTGCCTCGAGCCGCAGGCAAGGACTGTATTTCATCAGAGACTGAATATTTTGCCTTCCCATATATCCACATACAATATATATATTTTATCACACTTCTGCCACCTACTCCACAGCAACTATTGATATTATGTTTTATGGTAATCCATAATCAACTGCTCTTGCAGTATCCAGCGTCTAAATTCTACAAACTGTTTCATACATAGAATGGCACAAAATTAACCCACCTACCATTACCTAGTATTTGATATATTAGACAAAACGTATTTAATCTTACTTGGACAGTAAGTAACTTTTTCACCATCCACCGTCAGACACAAAAAAAAGCATTAACTATCTGCTGGACGAAAAAAAATGTCGTTTTCCAACACGTTAACTAGCGTTGAAAATTAACTTTCAGCACGGTCATAATAAAAAATAATGTACGAGTACCTATACCTATAATTATACTTGTTTTTAATTAATAATTTTAGTAGTTTGGTAATCGTTATACTATTACGATAAATTATTTTACGAAAACAATTTAATTTAAAATTGTGTTTTTAATTTGACCGTTTCGTCAAACAAAATATAATAACATAACAATAAAACTAAATTATGCACCAATCACATATTAACAAAAATAAATAAATCAAATAATAAGTTGTCATATTTCTATCTAAAAACAGATAGAATCTAAATTTATTTAGTAATTTTTGATTTTATTTTTTAAATTCAAAAAGTCAATCAAAAAGTTGGTTAAATATCATAGATTTTAGTCCAATTACCATATTAGTTTGAGCCAAGTATATTAAAATCACAAAATTACTAATACGATAGGTCTTTTTATTCGTAGAAAGTTCAGTTATACAAAATGTATATTTTATTTTTCCATTCCAATACAAAATGTTTAATGAATTTATTCTTTAGAGTTTAGTAATCTAAAACTCGATAAAAATAAAATTGAAAAGTCAAACTTTCAAGTACCTATCCTTGAACTTGTTATTAACTAAAAATGTATATAAAATAACTTTTTTTTGGTGTCGATAAAAGTGATAAAAAAAATTATGCTGTTGAGAAGATTATATTATTATTTTTGCTACTGTTTAGTTTTTTTTTCATGTGAATATACTGTAAATCATGAATAAATAAACAAAGATATACTTATTAAATTATTGTGTAAACTCAATTAGTAGCAAGATAAAAAATTAAAAGTTCTTTTTACTTATTGGTAACTTTAAGACGTTTTAAAACATTAACATAACTATGTTACATTTTTCAATATTTTATTAACTGAAATATTACCATTTTAAAGAAAACAATATTTCAATATTATATTATTTTTAACTTAACATAAATAATAATAAAAAATCTAACTAATTACGACATAACTCAGAATTTATGAAAAAATTAACTTTAAATTATGAGTAACTTCCAATTAGTAACTCTGCAGAAATATATAACTTTGTAAACAATATCTCATATTTTATGAACTTTTTTTTTTATAAATGATAAATTTAAGTAAAATGTATTAAATGTTTAAATCTTCAGGAGACGATATCATTAAAATAATTAGTAGGTACAGGTTACTAACTAATTTAATAGATAAGAAATTTTAAGAAATGTTAAATCTAAATAAATATTAAAATACTGACAGGCTATAGCTCGTAAATAATTTTCTACTCGTGTAGTAATCTATATATTTGAATTCCAGTTAAATCAAAATCGCTAGGTACTGGAAACTACCCTCAATTGTGTCAAAGATTGGAGTAAATCTTATGCTTGGAAATATGGTAGGATTGGCTAATATTTATAGATACGCTGAAAAACCAATAAATGCCTAACTTATTTCTCAAAAAAATAAGAAGAATATATCAACGAATATAATGATAGTCAATTCATTCCGAAGTACATAAGATACTCATTCTGCCACAAGTAACAGAACGTCTTTAGTGATTCTTTGCTATTTTCTAGATAACGTTAAATAAGTAAAAACTTAAAAGTATTATTTTTATGGATATCTTTATAATCTGTGCTCAATGTCAAACCTAGCATAATCTTAGCTATAATAAAACTAATAAACATATTTTAAATTTTAGGGCAAATAATTCTACGTTTAATTTTGAGTCAAAAAAATTGAAATATTAAGCAGATATTGTATACAATTAAAACACACATAATCAATATTGATATTTAAACAATTCGCATTATTTGAAAACATTATTAAACAACAATCTTTTATAAAAAGAGAAATGATTTATGAATGTTTGATTCGTTAAGATAAAAAAGTGAACAGTAAGAAATCGGTATTATGTAAATACAATTTGATAATAGAGATAATGTTATAAACGAAAAGAAATATCCTTGATCGTTAGATAAAGGTTGTTTTAGGAAGGTCCTTAGCAATTTACTACGATATAATAACGATTACAAACCTTATGATTCAAACATCAATTAGGGTCTTACTAGATGTACAAAAACGTGAAAATAAAATATGCATTACATTACTTACAAGAAAGTTAAATCATCAAAAGTTAGGGGAATATTATCTTAATGGTATACACAATTTAAAACTAAGAATCTAGGTACAATATTATTGTTATAGTATTATAATGTAAAACAATAATTATATGTATTTCATTGTTTACTGAATTAATTGCTTGTATACGTCTTCAAAAACATAATATTAATAATAATATATTATTACATTCACTAAACACAATTAAATGAGATACAACGCTTTTTCATAAATTACAGAGAGATTTCTGTGTGTATATACTTAATAAATCTCCAATAAAGACTGTATGTAGTTAAATCCATACGTCTCAAATAAAAGATTTAATAGTTATAATATTTTGAAAGAAATATCAAAATCTGATTTACGTTTTAAATTTGAACGTAGAGATGAATGTATGTGTTTTATAATGATATAATTTTTAATTTATTTCCATGTCTGACTTCACCTTTTGTGTTAAAAAATGTTTCAATCTAAAACTTAAATATGATTTCGATAGAAGATGTAAAATAATTAAATAAAGATCAAAAATTCAAAAGATTCAATGTTTTTAATTGTTTTTAATTGTTCACTGTTAATGCAATCAAAATTTAATTATATTAATTTATTGTAAACTATCTTTATATTATATCTAGGTTTAAATAATATGTAATCACTAAACTAAACTAAATATTTATCATATGTTTTGTTATACTGTACACTATATATTAATATTGTAAATGGATTTATTTCGTAAATAAATAAATAAAAAATAAAAAGTGAACAATGCCCAGTTTCTATTTGTTTAAAAAAACAGACATCATTGTCAAATACAAAATATTCAATATCAGATTTAAACTACTTAAGAATAAGTTCATTTTATTTTTGGCAGGCAAATGATAAAGGTATTTATAAGCCATTTTACAAAGAAGTTGGTGCAAATTTACACCAGACCTCCTTCTAAACGACGCTCCTGATCCAATTTCCATGGTCCAATTTATTTCTTCTTTTTACTATATTTATATAATATTCGTAGTTTTATTCGTTTAGGTCCATTGAAAAGTTATAAATAAATACAACTATTCGAGTTGCTATTGCCAAAAATATTATACGTACGAACAAATTAATTTGTAACTACGAAATAGTGCACTGATCAGTCAAAAAGTTTGATTATTTATTAGTCATGTAAAATAATAATAACATGCATGCGTATAATATATACCTACACGTATAATTTATAATATGTTATGGTAATTCAATATTTTTACAAATTAACCTGTAATTATTAATTTCTTTGTGTAATATAAATCTTAACTAACAAATTTAATTTAATATATTATACGAAGATAGTTTACTAGTACAAATTAAATTTTATGTTAATCACGTGATATATGTGTATTGTGTACATAGAAACAACGTACAAAAATAAACCACTCGAAGTAATGCACTAACGTCGTAGCTCTAACAAATGTAACAAAGCAGCGTGTTTGTTTTGATATTGACATTGCAAGTATATTGTATTATTTTAGTACCTACTGTAAAGTATAAAGTATTTCTCTTGCAGAGAAGTTTTCTTAAAATATATTATATTATATTTATGTAAAATAGGCTTCAAATAATTATTAATGTGATCATGGATTAATTTTGAAAATACTCAAATGGTATTCGCCTGTCCTAAAAAAATTGTTAGGTATTAAATAACTGTAATTTCTGTTCACAAGTAATTAAATATTCTTTCATTGTTTTGTATTAATTATCACTAATACTTTCCACAATATAATGACTTTATATGAATTCAAAATTTATAATAGATGCATAGGTACTAATATTTTAACAAACAAAACGCGGTTACGATGTATTATTGTACGATTTTGACTTCAAATATATTTATGTATTTAAGAAAATACTGGTAGATTTAGTAGTAGCTTTATAGTCAGATAAAAATGAATGTTTATATATTATGTAGGCCAACTCGATGGAAAAAATAGATCTAAATAAATTACATTTTAGTACACTATTCGATTTTTACGACTTTCGGTGCTGAACAGCTATAAAATACCATATTCGAAATAATTCAATTATACTGTGAACCTGCCTTTAAATTCACATTATATACACTTATGTACACATATACCTATTATACCTGTACAGTGTACATATACGTATACACACATATACGCGAGGAAACAGCAATTTTTACTGCTAACGATTAAACTTCACAGAAAACTGTAATTTATACTTTCTGCCTTCCATTGGAAGAAAAGGTGGTAGTGAATTATAAAATGGGTTGAATGAAATCGATTAAACTCGACGAGTAAAACGTACAGTTTTCAAAATAATATTTTTTAATCAAGGAATTCAAATGTTTCCTTTTAATTTGCTAGTATATGTATAAGTAGTTTGTTTTTGAACACAAAAGTAAATTAGAGTGGCTTTTGTGTGTTGTGCTGAAAGAAAATAATTATTGCACTCAAATTCAGGTTTGTTTATATTGTATTGAAATATAATATAATGCGTTAAAAATAGGAATTAGAAACTGAGACGAATTGAAACTTAAAAATTACAATTATAAGATAAATAATTCTATTGACGTATTTGTATGTAAAACAGAAAAATAAAATGTTTAAATCTAATAATGTTTGATTAGGATTATCAAAGATCAAAGAATATTATTATTTTTTTTTTTAACATAGAATTTTTATAATCTGTTAAATATATTTTTACAATAAGCACAAGGTTAGGTTATACTCATTCTATTTATAAAGTTTATAATATTAAATAAATAATCTACATTTTAAAAACACTGAAGACTTGTGTAAAGGATTTTTTTTTTTATGAACGATTTCATTTTATGATGATTTATAATATTTATATAATTAATAAGAATATTATTACTGTTAACTATCGATCATCGTTATACATACAAAATAATGTTTTTATACTAGTTACACTATACATTTTAATTAGGCTTATTATTGGATTTAGGTATCTAACTCTTTATAAATTTATAATATAAATAATTAACAGTATATATTATACGTACGAAAAATACTGACACTGTTTGACTTACAGCGTGTGCATATTTTAATTTAAAATTAAGTTGTGAAAAAAAAAATTATAATCACTCACACGACTTGGGTAACTTTGTTAAAAAAGTTTATGGCGTTTTAATATTAGCAGTAAAAAAGAGCATCTGATACTATCGTTACCTGTACCTATATATTTATTATTATATCGATGGCAGACACAAATAATTGTAATTTATTTGTCATCGCCGCCGTCACAAACTTACAAGCCTAACCTATTAACGTCGTAACTTGACGACTATATGCACAAATTCAAGCACTTTTAAACGTGAGTGAAAAAAATATATAATATAAATCGTTTATATCACCGGTTGTAATGAACAACATGGTTTAGTGACCTAAAATTGAAGGTCCCGGAAAATATTCCTATTATGTTATGTACATTTATATTGGATATTATGGCATTCCTATAATCATACGAGAGCAAAAGCATTTTTTTTTTTTTTTTTTTAATAATTAGGTTAGGTTCCAATTTAGTGACTAAAAAAATATATATTACTAATAATGCGATAACACAAAACACAGAACGTAGGTCACTTGAATAATTATTTAAAAATATTGCATAGGCATTTTTGTTTTCCATCGTTTGTTGTTCAAATACTAAAAAGTCATCAAATTCATAAAAATCTAATTCTACAAAAATATATTTATAAAATATAGTAAATACATTACATAAAAAATATATGCGGTATTGTATTTTACCTATATATTATATCTTTATATCTTAAATTTAAATAAATTGTGCTCTTTTCGCTTTATTGGGAAACGAAAATATGATAAAATCATTTTGGTACATATATAATATATAATATGTGTGTGAGTGTGTGAGTACTTGTGTACTTGTTATTATCATTTTTTTTTTTTTTTTTTTAAATAAATTTTCGCTAAAGACATTTTAACGTCAAGCCATCCAATGACAAGCCCATTACTGAAGCAGAGATGTTTAAAGCAAGTTGAGCACTTCATAATTCGTCAACCCAATGACTAGTTGTCATTATCTTTCGTATGGTCATATAGTATTTGTATACACAAATCGAATATTCAAATCCCTTATAAAAAATCGTTTACTTTGATGTGACTATGTGAGTGTATTACTATGGTATAACATCAGTCTGACGTTAAACGCCATTAATTAATGGCAATTCAGGCCACACACAGCAATTTAATGCAAATAGATACCTAATAGTTAGAGTAATTACGTTAGTGTTTCTAAGTATATAGTTTAACAATGGCAAAGTATATTAGGGTTCTAAAACGGAAAATAATTTTTTTTGTTTTTCATATAGTTGAAATAATTTAAACAATTATTTATTTCAAGGACATAATTTGTGAATATCTATATAAGTATTTAATATTATAAAAATATTGGTTTTATCATTTTATTAACATCAGTCTGAAATATTTATTGTTTACCCATTAAATTAAAGGTAAGAGACTTAATACAAATATCAGTTTATAATTAATATTTATATATAATTTAAATTATTACTTATTAGTTATCTTCTTAATTATATAATATGATAAAAACAATAAATCAAGTAAAAACAATTTCACATATACAGGATGATTAATCAAGCATGCTCATCTCACTTCCCTTTTATAATCAATTCGTTTAAATCATTATATTTAAATATAACTACCTAAAAATTACTTATTAAATTTATTTTTACAACACTTCTTAATGAATGACCCGTGATTATAATATAAACTTATGTTTTCCAAATGAACACACTCCTACCACAACAGCTTTTTTCTTTTTTACTTATTTAACGAATATTTTTTGATTATTTTTTCTGTTATTTTAGTATTTACTATTTATACTAAGAAAAATAGTACTTACTATAACAAAATATAGAATATTATAAACAATATTGGAAAATTTGATAATATGGTTTTAACCCAAGTATATTTGAAATTATTGAAGAAAGAAGCGGGTTATAGTATGGTTGATGAATCACCCTGTAGGTATATTAAAATGAATGATATTCAGACCTAAACAGCGTATAAAAATACGGTGGTAAATATGATTTATTACTGAAAAAAACTTTTCATTTTGTTTTACTTAACTAACGTTAAATTAAGTTTATAATTTTATTTGTGGAATAACTTTTATATAAAACTTCATTATCAGTTTATTCGAATTTTTCTGGTTAACTAATTTTTTACAACTTACTGTTGTTGAAAATAACTGTTGTTTACATTATTTTTTAAATATTAAAATTTTACAAGCTTAATCTAAAAAGTCTGCGTCTAATACACACACATATGAGATAACTGAGTGTTTTTCCCTTTTAATACCAGTCATCTAACTATATACATGTACTATAACATATGTATCAATTATTTTATTTTAAATACTTATTTGGTTTTAAATGTGATTAAAAGTAGATAATAATATTGATATTTTTAACGTTATTAAAATGCCAACTTTAAAAATTAAAACTGTTGAAGAAAATTATTGAATACCTTTTATGTATAGTTAATAAAATATTATGTGGATTAAAATGTAATTTATATTATATTCTATCCACATTCCACATTATAAATTATTCCTCGTTTTTTAAAACGGTTCGTTTACTATATAAAGAACTCAATAATATTAATCACAACTCCTGGTAGTCGTTATTAATAATAGTTATTATTATAATACATTTTAGTCATGAAAATAATAATTCATAACTTTTTTTACTTATATCATGATATTTTCGTCGTTAGTGTGATAATATCGATAATAAGACAGAATATCTGCCAATAATAATAAAAAAAAATATTTGAATCATGGCAATAACGATATAGTTATCGTGTCTAGAACTCTGAACTACACCTTGAAATAGGTAATTAAAATGAATACATAATATATTCTCCATGGACACCTGTATACTAGTATGTCGGTCGTTATCGTATTTTATGGTAAATATCTACATAATACGTATAATACACACATTATTATGTACATATTATATATAATAATAATATATAGATAGAATCTTTATTATCATGATACACGTATGTAATGGTATCGCAGTGCTATTTTCACTGCTGGACGTATACGCATTATTATGTTATTGGAAGTCCAGACAGGGATAAACTAGCCGTTATTAACCGCCTTGGCAGTTTCAGACGACCATTCTGGCGTGCCAATAAGAAATAATAGTAATAATATATATATTATTGTATTTTTATGTATACAGACCTACCGTTTTTATTCTTTAATGATGCTTTTAAAATCAAAATGATATATTTTTGAACATTTAACTTTACTCAGAGACTGTATTATTTTTAAATACTATAGGATTTTTTTTTTTTTTTGTCATTAAAGCAGCGTGTTGTGGTGGAAATAGAAAATTCATATTTCTAAAAGAGCTTCCTATGTTAAATTCCAGGTGAATCAAAGTTTTCAAGATTACAAGTGCGGAAAAAAAGAGATTTATTTTTATTTATATAATAATATTATATATATAATCGTCAGAACATAACAAGAGTAACATTTATTTTCTCATTATTTTAGTACTTTATTTTAAACGGTAAATTATTTTTTTAATTTCATATTAATAATATGTAACGATGTGAAATAAATTCGTTTTGGTAGGTCATATGGAAGACGAATGAATGAATTGTATAATGTTTTCAGTCTAAGCTAGTAAACTCTGACAGAGTTAAAACAATATTGTCTATTGTAAAAAATTAATTCGTTATTAATTCGTAATCGTTAAAGTAATAATTAAAATTTGACATTAATACAATTTGGTTCTTTATTCGGGAGAATTTATGACCACTTAAAAATCACGTTATATTCGTAAATAAAAATATTTAAATTTAATAATATTTTATATAAGAGTACATAGACTAAATCTTCAAACTAAAATCTAACCTAACGGTATTGTTTTCAATACAGCTCAATCAATACGATTCCTTTCGTACTATCCCTGAACCTTGGTCATAAATGTCGTTAGACGCTGTTTCTAGGAAGAGAAAAAAAAGCTATCTGCCTGTATTATAGAAGAGTAACTCGTCATTACCCGATCGGACAAAAGTGGATATTATATAATATGCTACGATGACGTTTTGTGCTTATCTATAGGTTATAGTGACTCGACCGTCCGTACGTTTTAACTTATTAATGACTAATGAGTTTGTAATATTATTTTAACGTCTCGAAAGACGGTCGGATATAATACCGTATGTTTTGTAATTATGTCACTCCTGTGGGATATTTTGCGCACAAAACGTGTAATCGTTACGTAACGTATAGAGTAGAAAATACTAGGGAAATCGAAAATAACTTATAATATTATACCGCAAGTCGTCGACAGAGTTTCGGGAGCCAGCTGCAGGTTTTCGGACAGGCGCTTATTGAAGGGCTCGGCGCGCATTATGTTAAATAAAACACGGACCACGGCGGAGGGTCATGACGTGTATTCGCTCGGTGCAAGCTGATCGAGGGGGGGTGTGTGTAGGGAATTAATAGTTTCAAAGCTTCTTTACGGCGGTGACGTAGTCACACGCCGCCACCGCCGCCGCGAGAGGTTCGCATGAATAATGACAATTCGAAAATTCCTCGAGATCGGAACAAAACCACGATCAGCAGCAGACGGACACGAGACCGGACGACGGCGAGAGGGTCCGGTCCGCGTATCGTCGCGAGCGTGGGCGGTTTGGCCGCGTGAAGAAGACGCGAAGAGGTCGGCCGTCCCGCGGAGGTGTGTGTGCGTGTGCGGGTGAGCGGGTACAATGACGATTCTCCGGCTTGGAGGGCGTTACGCCGCGGTGGTGGGTTGAATCGCAGTGGGGTGGAAGGGTTTCGCGAGCAAAAGGGGTTTTGACAAGAACTTTTGCCGCGCGTCACGCTCGCACAGCCGCCGACGCCGCCGCGTTGTGGGATTTCTTGTCGCTCCGTTCGGTCGGCGGCGGCGTACATATAACAATAAACTTTTGCCGCGCGCAAAGGGTCGGCGGGGTGCGGTGACCCAGTCGTAACTGATAAATTATTATTATTATTATCGTCTTCGTCGACAATACGGAGCGTTTTCGAAGAATCGTTTCGCGGTCCTCCCACACTGCGTCCTGAAACGCCCGACACGCACCGTGCCGCCGTAATATCATAGTCCGTCGTGTATGTCGTATTGTGTGCAATGAGGTCTATTCTTGCGCAGTTTAACCCGTCACCGCTTTTGTCGTCACGTCGACAGCTGGCCACCCCGTCCGGAGCTCAAAGGGGATAATAACTGTGTGCGACAGACGTCGCGGTGTAACAACGACGGCGGTGGCAGTTAAAACGAAAACGAATTAAAAAAAAAAGAAACCTAAACGAACGAAATTAAACGACGGCGAGAAACCACCGTAGCCGAACTTTCTATTATTCATATCGGGTCTCGGCGATTCGAGTGGACAATAATAAGTACATATAATCATATTATAGTGTGTCTATATAATTTATCAACACCGTTCCCAAAACGTTTCGTGCGAGAGGGTGTCTGCACGTAACGATTAATAATTTGCCGTTGCGGAGAGGTACCTATCAAGGTTTTTCCTGCTTATTTGCGAGTCCTCTATAATTCTATACGCGAGTTCTACCGAGACCACCTCGAGGGCAGTACGGCGAGAATCGTCGTACGAGCAATTATTATATTCGCGTAAAAACACTCGCCTACAGGCCGCACCGGAAAATTGTAAATCATCTCACTCAAACTTTTACTTCGAGAAATTAGTTCGAAAACCAATGGTCCGTGTTATTGTTATTTATACTAAATATAATGTTTTTCACCACTCCCGCGTGCGTTCTAACCGTACGATGTGAAAAGTTTTTATTTTTTCAAATAATTTAGAGCGACGTTTTTCCAAATGTCTACATAAGCGGAAATAAATACTCGACACTGTTTGCCGAGACCTTTTCGTATTATGAAATAATATTATTATTTAGTCTTTCTCGTACGTCTCATAACGTTGTTCCCTTAAAAATGTGTACTAGCATGAGTGAACATCATTAATTTGTAATTTACTTAATGCCATTTACTTACTCGTACGATGCAAACAATAATCATACTTCTATTGTACACGTATGAATATAAAAATTATAATAATAAAAAGTTAGTTCCCAATTCCCTGTTTTTCTTCAATATTATAATGAATACGTACAATGACTTGCGTTGACGTAATGCGTACACGTCGAGGAAGATAATGTTTATACCAAAGTATAATAATATTAATATTTCTTACCTAACATGATATTTTGTTTGATTTCGTGTCAATAAACTAAATTCATGTTAATTTACCTGAAACAAAAAATAAACGTTATAAATATTATATAATGATATTTTACATTATTATGCAAGCAAACAAATATAGTAACAAATAGATACATAAACAAATTATAATTCTTTTGAGATGTATTAAGCATAAAAGAAATACTTTATGATATCTGAAATATTCAAAACAGCTAATCTATTATACGCTTGAGTTTTGGCAATAATATTTCAAACGTTTTTGACATTTGAATAATACCTATGTCTCGTGTGGCTTTGATAATTCATTATTATTTATTGTACAATTTTTATGCATATTTTACATGATTATCCATACGTATAATAGTTATCATATCATATTTATCTAAAATTTTCTGAAAAAATATAATATACATTGTTGTTTTCTAACATTGCGATTGTTTTTTTATGTAAATGTCTATATAATATATTTATTATATTCGTTAAATATACATGAAGACATATAATGTATAATTTCTTTTTAAATATTTAAATTTTAGTATAGGTACATGACATATATATACGTACTTCTTAGGACCATTAAATAGATTAAACATAATTTAAAGTAAACCCTCCATGGTTACACTATTATGTATTACAGAGAAATCTAGGAATATAAATGCATAAGTATAATATAGATATAGACACCTTATCAACTTGTATTTTCTGTTGATGTTTAATCCCGTAAGCAAAGCATTAAACTAATGATTAAAAGTTAATGAATAAATAGGGCAAGTGATTATCTCATTTTAAATTAAATAAGTTTTATAATTTTTTATGTTTTAAAAACTATAAATACAATATAATATCATTATTTATTATAAATTATACATACAAATCATTACTATTATTGTTCTAGATTTTAAGATAATATCAAATGATCGAAGGTTGCAATTTCATTTGATGTGTTTTTTGACGATCGGAACTGCTCGTTGCACCACTGAACATTATATAGATACATGTTTATAGTAAAAGTTTGGAATTCAAGTAAACGTAATACAATTGCATATTAATGACCCGTGTAGGTACAGCCTTTTTTATTACCACTACCTATTTTGAACGTTTTACTTACACAATTTATATGATACGTTTCAAACATTTATAGACATATAATAAACGCTTAAAATATATGACGAGACTGATTATTGACACTGGTTATTAAGTTATAACAATATAAATATTCTGAAAATATTCGAAAATCATACCCAACACAGTTATTTGAATTCGAAATTATTATTTATTTTAATTGATAACTACATTTTTTATTTTTTTATTCGATGCACTGACATAATACAATACCAAATTTGTTCTAGATTAAGGTTTTTATTAAAATGTATAATTGTTAATAAATTTTATTTATCCAAAAATAGTATTAACTTTAAATATCTAGCATCTAAGAGGGTTTTTAAAAAGTTTACAAATAACTTTGATAATCCACAATTAAATAACTAATTTTGAAAATGTATTTTTCATAATTATGGGAGCTATTATACTATAAATAGTGGTAAAATAGTTGAAGCAAGACATTATTTAGAATATAATCACTTTCTACACTGCTAAGTGACATGGAATTAGTAGGTATTCATCAGTTTTTAGGTCGTCATTACATGCTCGAGTAAAATTCAATAGGGTTTTGACAACCTAACTATTTGGTAGTTCACTATAAACTAAACTGGTCAGTGGTCAACGACTCTTTACAAAGACAAGATGTTGAACCACCATGAAAGTAAATATATATAAGAAAATGTTTTACTTTGAGTATTTTTAGTGAAAATAATTTGTTAAAAATAGATTGTCTTATAGTATTGTATGTAGGTTAGGTTATGTAGAGGTACTCGTAATCAATATATTTTATTAGTATATCATCAGTTCATAAAAAATATGAACATCAGCAATACAGTCGACTATTAATTTTTATTAAAAATATAGTTATATTAAATACCTATTAAGATACAATGGCAGATTTAATCAGGACATAAAAAAATATATTTATTGTATAATAATAACCCGCTTGATTTGAATTATTCGTGATGGTTAACGTCAAAACCGTTAAGTTTATTATTGATGTTTTAAAAGTTAAATCTTGAAATATTCTATTTTAGTAAAATTAAATTAAAATATTGTGTTGATTTATTGTTTACCTCAGATGTATGCACATTTTTAAATATGTTGAATACATATTTTACAATTCTATTACCTATTCAACTTGATTAGTTTTGAAGTGAATTTTTAAGTTGTCAACAAACTTTTTGATGCTAACCACGTGCTCATATCTTTCAAATAAATATTACAAAAACTAAATAATTATATTACTATAGATAATTTTAAGCTATAAAAAAGATTTTTACAACATATATTGAATAACATATAGTTGTAGAACGTGTGAAATTTAAAAATGTCCATGGAATATAAAACAAAATTATTTTATTAAACGTTGTAAAATCTCTAAACTAAGTATCTAACCTATATTCTGTAGACATAATTAATAAATCCATAAAGATGATATAGAATTGGAAATTTGTAGGATTACTAAAATGTTTTTTTTTTCAGGAAAAAAAAAGTTTTATTATGACAATGAACTCACATTTTGTTTTGATACTCATGAATAAATTACTATTTACGGTAGCGCTGTATTTTATTCAGTTCAATATAACTTTTAAAATAAAATATAATATAATAATATAATGATATTGATTGAAGTCTAAAATATACAATTTAATAACTAATGCTAAAAAAAAAAATGTTTAATTTTTGCATTTTTATTGTATATTGTTTTATGCAAACGATATCCCGTTTTTACATATGATTATTATAGGAATGACAGGTATACAGATAACACCGATAATTTTTAAGTTAATAAACATACCATAGTAATCTTATTTTTATCACTAATCATTTTATAGTTGTATAACATTTGTACTTTAAGACTTGGTACGTATCTATAATAGAATGTATGATTTTGAAGAATTATACAATATTTTTAAACCGTTGTTATTTTAAACATATAACTCCAATTAGATAAACTAAAACTCTTATAGAATTAAGCTATTAAAAACCGTTCTGTTTGTTTAGAATTATTATAATATTGATATAAATGTGCACAAATTTAAATATGATTTGAATTTGGCTCTTTCACTGCATGCTAATATATTATTATAAATTTATAAGTATCCACTGTTGGGAGTAAAAATCAAATAGATAAGATAAAAATAAAAATAAAATAAAATAATAAAAATAAAGAAATAATAATATCAAATAACATACAAATATATAATTTATACTACATAAAATTAAAAAGTTAACTACCATAAAAAATTGTCTTCAGTGCATTAAAAAAAAAAAAAAAAACAAATTATTGAATTAAATATATTATTCACGCAAATAAATTCAAAAATAAATTGCTAATAGTTTTTGAAATGCATTTCGCACTGTTTTTTAACATTAATTGTACAAAATTGTTTTGAAATAAAATTTTCAATGTTTAATCCATTATCCGAATATATTTTATCAACTGTGAATAAATTAGAGTTAAAATGTATAAACTTCAACTAATCGAGATATAAATAAATTGTGGTAGCTAGTAATACGGTTAACACAAACAGTTAAGTGTTTTGTGTCGAAATTAACATTTCGCTTCCGTTAAACATACTCGTTGAAAACATAGTAAATTATTTTCTACTTAAAACAATATAATGTTATGATGAGTTATAAAACAGTTCAAAACTTTTATGGAATAAAAAATCATTTTGAATGATGTCAATTAATAATATTAATTATAAATGTTGTTGTTGTAAAATTATAATACTGGGATGAAATGAATAATACTATAAAAAACTATAATAAATCAAAAATTATATAACACTATATATCATATTTTAAACATAAACATTTTTAAGTTTAAATTAATTTATCTGCTGTTGATAATTATTAATAAATAATCATCTGTTAAAGTTCCTCTTTAAGTATGTGACATAAATGAGTTAAATGCGCACATTTAGGTAAATATACTATAATTTACATATACCAACTTGTTATAAGAAATATATAATTAACAATAGCTGGTACTAGTAGATATTTATTGTACGTGTATGTTGTGCAATATTAACCGTCCATTAAAAAAAGTTAAATAATTCTTGGAAATCTTATTCTCAAACAATGCAATTTTTCTTACGTTTTTATACTTTATCCAGATATTATAGCAGTTTACATCAAATTAATTGTGTACAAAAATATTTTAAATCAACTATAATTATTGTTGGATTACGGTCAATTGTCTATGACTTAAGATATTATATTGCTCATCCAGAATGGCAATTATTTTCAATGCCATATTACCTAAAATTATTCACCATGTTTTATTTTAATCTATCGAACAAAACATTATCCATTTACGATAACGAGAACAAAAAAAAAAAAAAAAAAAAATAGTTGCCGACGTAATCCGAAAGTCTGCCCGTGACAGATACTGTGGAAATAAAACGCAATAAAATAGTACGGACCGATTGTCTTACTCCAAAAGACCATTTTTGTTCAAGAGAATCTCACATCGGTGTAATCCCAGTTGTAAATTTGTCATTTCGTTTCAAGACTCCTGGGAACGAACGAGTATCTAGTTTTTAATCAAATCTGCAACTGGGAAAGAAACTTTTCGTGTACCAACAGGATCAAAGACCCGGAACGCATTATTTCCTATACTACTAGCACAGACGTAAGCTCTATCATTTAAACTAGTATAGGTACTTCATTAACTTTTTCCATCGGAGTGATTAAAATTATAATTACGTTCATAACGAAAATTCTCAATTATTTGCGGTGCCGGTTGTCAGCACAACGGGGTATCTTTCGAAATATGGAAACGTGATGCAATTGCAGTCTATGCATCAAGTAGTGAATCGGGCGGTAGTTATGTTATACACGTGAACTTATTGCAATTTACGTCTCACCGGTATTAAGCTCTTAAACGGTAGGTATCGCACTTAAAACTATATCATTTAATGACTTGTATCTAAGTAAAATAAGGTAGGGTGTATTATTATTATTATTGCTGCGTAGGTTTCAGACAATATCTCTGAAAGTTTTCTGAGCGAAGTCTTGTCGGTTGGAATATAAATCGCTGCTTTAACTTTTGGTCAACGAATTGTTTGAACCGTAGAGTTGAATAAATTCGTGCAAAGTTTTTTGATTCAGCACGTTAAATATGGAAAATTGGAACGACGGCGTGCATAGTCACGACGACGAACATACACGCGGTGGGTGACAACAGCTATACAAGGGAAAGTGATACCTTTTCAAATTACTTTTTGTTCTGTTCGCCGTGTATAGGTTACGTGTAAGATTTCTAAATAATAATAATAATAACGACACACATTTTGGATCTCCACCCGTCTTGAGTCGTTATTTTTGCTCTTCGCCGCCACGCATCGGATTACTTATGCTTATATTATATCTGTTATGTATATGTAGGTATATATATATATTACTAGGAAAACGGCGAAACTACAACCTCTCGGTCTTGGCCGCCCGGTGATTTCGGGATTAAACGAGTCCCGGTGGTATTTTATTACCATATACGTACTACGTACGCCATTAATATAAGCAAGCAAAAACGCGAATTTAATATTAATGAATAGAACTTCCACGGGCGTTTGTATCGTATACTTTACGCATGTACTGCGTCGTTGATTTAAACTAGTAAACGTTTTCATTCAAAATTTTAAAACAAACATAATACATAATATCTAATAACTATTATTATTATTGTTGTTGATGTTACCGTTTTAATGGTGCACGTACGAGTAAGGCCGTCGCGAGGGATATGCAGGAAGTCGGGCACCCAGATTATTAGTTGCACAGGCTAGTGCATAAAGGATTCGTGATTTTAAATGGCATAAAAAATATTTGTATCTATTTTTGATACGTATAAATATGATTTACTCTTTAATTAAAAATCGTCAAAAATTAAGGCCACTTGTTTGTTGAAAATAATGAAATTAAGACGTTTTATACATGGAACAATTTTGAAATATTATTATGATTTAATTATGTTGTTTCAAATAGCTATGAATATTGAATTAACAAGTACCGAAATTCCTATAAAGAGAAAATACATTTACATTTTATACTGCGTGAAATGAAAGCACACATTTGAACAGCATGAAAAAATACTTTAAAATAACATTGTGAATCAATATTATAATAATATTAAAGTATAACGCTTCAAAGTAATACAAATGGTTTAGATGTAACTATAAAAAAATCATCTATATTTTTCTACATTTGGGCCCACTTTGAAGTATTGATATTAGAAAAACGAATTCCAAGGTATCAAAGAATTTATGGAAATATTCATTTTATAATTCATGCAATATTATTTTGGAAGCACTGACTTTTAAGTTTTTAGAACAAATAAATATTTTAAAAATGCATAACTATAAGGACCGAAAATTTGATAATTTAAAGTTAATCAATATAATAGTGTATAAAAATATTATTTTTTAATTAAGCGAATAAATTTAAAAAAATATAGTATATGAGTAATTAATTAAAAATGAATAAGCAATAAACAAAAATGATAAAATAATATTAATTTCGTATATATTTTAAGTAAATATTATTTCCTTTTACCGTATTTCCCTTAAATTGTATTTCAGCTTAACATTAAAAATGATTACGAAACCATTCTGTAAAAATGTATAATTATTAATAAGATAAAATACTCAATAAACTAAACCTTTTAAAATTCTTTATTAAGTAACGTATTGTAATTAATCAATAGTTGGTTCATTCAGGTATTTAATATATAATTTCAAATAAACTGTTTTAGTTTAAGGTTTTAAGCTTGTTTTACATTAATTATTTGACAACGTTAGCATTTTATGATCAAATAAAATTTTTAATTCTATGTAGATTAAAAATTGTAAGTTATTTTATTATCGCATATATTTATATATAGATTTATATATATTTATTTTTATACATTTTAGTTAACGTGTTTATTATTCAGTTAGGTATCACTCTATGGTTATTGGTTGTGAATCAGATATGTTATATTATGTGTGATTTGTGATATTTTATAAATATGGAAGGTCATTTCTAATAGTGTTTATATTAGTATAACAATATTTAATCATAACATACAAGTCATTATCCAAAATAAAACAACGTATAATGTACTAAAAAAGTATCGTATCCAGGGCTGGAATCGAAAGGGGAGTACACGAGGGACGGAGTCCTGCTAACCTTTCTATTTTTATACTTATGTTCCAGTCAATAAAACATTTAAATATTCAGGTAGGTATGTATATTTTTTTACACTTTTGCATCTCCTTCTATTTTAATTGTTTGTCTAATAATATTTTATGAACTGTCTTCATACATACCTACATGTCATATACATTGAAAACAGTCAATGTGTGATCTGATCATGTGTTTCTTTATATTACAATCTACGTGTAACTTGAAGTTTTATAAATTGCCATAAGAGTCATTTTATTTTTTACATTTTTGTTTGTTCTATTTTATAGACACTCCACATTTAACATTATTATGAACTTTTTTATACTTCAAGTTTTCAGCATTTAGTAATAACTTTCGTTTCTTTGTTCTTGTAAATGTTCATACACATTGTTTCATCAAATATAGTATGCAGATAAAAATATTATCAAGTATTTACGTTAACTAATAAAAAAAATAATGCATAATATACACCTACCTATAGGTACAACTACAGATTACGTTTTAAACGAATATAAACTGGACGATGTCCTTCAATAATGGTTAAATGTAGATTCAATTATCTTTTGAAAATATGAATAATAAATGAAATATTATGTATCTGTGATGATAATAAGACATAATATTATAATATGTAAAGTCCGTCGACAGGAAGATAGAATTATTATTTTGATAACTTCTCTGAGATACCTACCATGCGTGTATACTGAATACACATGCCTAATAATAAATAAATATTATAAAATATACGAATAATAACAATAAATCGTAATACAGAAAACAATCATGAACAAATACGATATCTCGATCAGACTTTAGCCATTATCTAAACACACATTATACCTAAATTAATGTTTTTATATTTAGTTGAATATTATTTTGATCGATTGTCTTAAAGTAGGTATTACAATTATGTATTAAAATATTTATAGGTACTATAATAGGTAATAAAAGTACTTGAGTATTTATTTTGATAAAAATACGAAGTGTTGAAATCGAAGGTTTGCACAAAATTACTGAGAAAATGGAAGTAGAACCAATTGGAACGACTTTTCCACCGAATGACAATTCCAATGTTTCATAGATTACCTGAGCAAAAACAAAAGTATAAATCATACATACACCCTCCTTTCCCGTGTGTAAACTGTGGTTGTTTGACAGTATGAGAAACTGGCATACACGGTCCACAATCCACACTTGGATTTATTATAGGTTCACAAATGTTTCAATACTTTTAGTTATTAGAAACTTAACGGTATTTACTGTAAATAATTGCTTTTATCGAAGCCCAAAGGCTGCTGTCTAGTAAAAACGTGGAAAATTACAACGAAAGCAATAAAATAATTATTGGCAGGGCTAGAATTTTAAATCATATACTTCTTTTTTTATACATGAGATAAAAATCTAATTTTTATACATAAATTTGTTTCACGTCATTCGGATTTCAAATAAACCAATTTATTTATGCTTTTTTTTATGCAAATGCTTTGTTTTACTTTTTTCAGTTATTTCAGCTTGTTTATTATGCTACTATAGTAATAATAAAAATTGACTTAATAAGAAATGTAAATAGCCAGAATGTGGACTAAATGGTTATATTCGATTATTATTGTTATCGTTATCGGCTTGGTAATTAAATGTATTAATATAGATTGTCGATCTACATATTATAGTCTGCACTCTGCAGTACCTATATGACCAGTGTGCCTTTAACATCGATATCGACCATTTCAAAATTTAATGTTTACATTTGAAATCTCGTTTGTATGAAGAAGTATGCACCAATCACTTCAGTGGATGTAGAGAGTCCATTTTTTATGTCAAATGTTAAATATTCTCCCAAATAGTAGTCAATTTCACTACTGAAAATCTAGGTAAATACATAGTAGTTAATTTAAATTTTTTTATTATTTTCTATAACTAGTTCATATTAATTTATGATCATGCTTTTTTTTCCTTTTTTAAAAATAAATATACTTTTGTTTTTGATTTTTAAAACAACCGTGTGCTTTTTTAGTATTGTTTTACTGAGCTATAACATTAATTATAAAACGATAATATTTAAAATTTGTTTCAATTTTTATAATAATTTAAAAATATATTATATATCATCATAATATATCTATCTTAGTATAAAATAAGCAAAAAAGAAAAATAATAAATAAAATAAAATTATAAGTATTCAGATGTTATCACTTTCAAACCGTATTTACTTTATTGATTCGTTAAGGTTTACAGTAAAACGAATAAATAAAACGCCTTTTTTTAAAAGTTCGATGAAACATTTTAAGGTATTATAATAATTTCTATAAATATATATATTCATAGCTAAAATATAATTTTTAGTTATATAATATAATGTATGACTAAAAATATTTAAGTGGTAAACGTTGATTTTTATAAAATTCGTTTAATGTATATATTATCTTGTTAAAAATAGTCGATGTACCGATATCAAAATATATTGAACAAATAGTTATACTAGGTACGTATAGTCGTAGCAAAGTAGTGAGGGCAAGATATAATTAAAATATAGTTCCATGAATTTAAACTATACCTCATTTCTTAACTTTAATGTATTAATTATGATCTATACAACTATAATTATAGTTAATATACTTTGTTTAAAAATTATTTTTATAAAATATATTATGATGTTGACACAAAAATAAAACAACTAAAAAACTTATTTATTCTATTCAATACTAATTTATAGAGAAAAAATGTGTAATCGAACTTAGAGTATAATTTTTTTAAAACTGGGTAATATTGAATTAAAACAGTAAATAATATCTCGATTGGTTAGTTGCATACAGGAAATATAAGAATGCAAGTACTAATTAGTAATTTCCATAGAATCAAATAAAAACTGTCAAATTGTATGTTGTGAATTGTGATTTCACTAAAAAGTGGCTTGATATGTATTTGTACGTTACAAGATTTGGTCATGATCAATTGTTTACTCATGTTATCTCAGGTCCATTTAGGATTTCAGTTGTCTCTGTTTTACTTCAGTAGAGTATCAACGAGTGATTTATATAATACGTGTGTACTGTGTAGTGCATTTTTGATCTTCACGACGCTCGCTATTCATATCGATAGTTGAAAATTTTAGTCATTTTTCACATTTTTTTCTCACCATACTACTAATCCATCTCAAGGTTTTAGAAGATTTTAAAGATTCAATAAATTTGCCTTGTGAGCATCATCGGTGATTTTCAAAAGATTATTGTGTACCTATCCTCTACTTTTTATTTGATTTCTCTTTTCGTTTCTATGCATTACAAACTTCCTACATATTATATACAAAACTGATTCAAACATTCTTATATATAAAAAAAAGTTAATTAATTTTTTTATAGCAATAATTTAATTGTCTAAATACTATTTTATAGATACTGAAAAAAAATTATTAATATACTGTTAATACAACAATGTGTTTTGCTGTTCTTTTTTCTTTTTTCATTTTTGAACAATATGGAAATGGATAATATTATCCACTTCTATTCATTTTCTTCACCGTAAAATAAATTAAATAATGTTTAATTAATTTCTGTCTCGAGTTTTCTTCAATAAAAATTTATTTTTTATTTTTCATGTTTTTACCTACCTATATTAATAAAATGTAGATAGAATAAATTAAAATAATTATTTAATTATAATTGTGTTATGGTATAATATCCTGTCTCTTTAACGTCCATTGGTACAATATCCTGTTGGCCCACTGGTTGTCGGCTCAACATTGTGATCCCTTCTTAGATAGTATAATGTAAATATTATTTATAAAAGGTAGTTATGTATAAGTTGTAGACTGGTATCGGAAATAAGATATTGTATTTTTTAAAAATTAAAAGATTTGTAAAAAAAAAAATATGTTACCAATAGAAATTTAAAGAAAACGATATTGAGCAATATTTTTTTTAATAGTAATTTATTCATGAAAAATTACAGAATCATCTGAAGAGTAGATAACTGAATAATAACCTAAATTTAAATAATGAATATTTAACGTTCTATAACAATATTATAAATTAAAATTAAAAAATGGATTAAATTATAATTGATAAAATTGTATTATTTCAGTTTTTTTAAAAAAAATTAAAATTCACTCTTCTTATTGCCATTAATGCTATTGTTTAAAAGTGTTGCAAAAAAAAAAAAAAACGATTAGTTATTAAATATAAAATATAAATACATAATCATCAGTTATAGATTAAGGTAAAACAAAATATATATTGATTGCTTAGAAGCTTGGTTTTAAACTGCATTTATGAGTATAATGTCAGTAATGGTCCTGGTATATTATAACGATTTTCTGTAAATATAAACTTAAATTTTAGCATTAGGTTGAAAGAAAAATGAAAATAGATTTTTCCAAAACATTGATCCAAATTAAGGAATGAAAACCTAAGTTAAGTATATATTGGAAGACGAAATAATTTACTAAATAATGACGAAATCTAGAAAGAAAACAAATTATACGCATAACATGTTTTGGTAGTATGTTATTAAGACAAAGGTCTTACAAAAGACATCTTAAAATAAACCTGTATAATGTATAATCTGAAAATCGGAGAAAACATTAAAAATTAATTTATATAAATTTATCGAAAATTTTGTGAATAATTTATCTTACGTATACATGATTTCAAATTTCCTTTATGATTGTTTTACGTAAATGTAGTTTATACACTATAATATACAATAATATAATTATTAAATGTAATTTAAATGTTATTATTTTTATCATACAACACGATTAAAAAATATAATGATAAATCACATTTCAGCGGAATGCAGAAGTTGTACAATATGGGTATTTTCAACTTATAGTAGAGTAAGTAAAAAAAATTACTTATTCGTTTTAAAAATTAACAGTTTTATCTCATCACAGTTATTTAAAAATCAACAGTCCCAGGAGATAACCAAGTTTAAGATCTGGTCTTATTAATAATTGATAGTTAAAAAGTATTAACATAATATAGTAAGAATTAGTATTTATATTATGCTTTAAATAAAAAAAAAAATGAAAAAATAATTTAGGTATATTATTTACTATTATTCTTTTATAATTAACAAAATCTAGTTGATTATAATTTTTTGAACTCTGCATAACAATTAAAAAAAAAAAAATTATAATATTTAAGACTATTTGAAAAAAAAATTGTATGGTTATCTAATATTATATTATTTATTATTAATATTATTTATATTATTGATATTAAGACAAAATTTTACAGTTTACTTTTAAAAGAGGTTTAGAAGTCAAATAGCAAAATACATTGAATATTATCTATTATAATGTGTTTAGCTACCATAAATTGAATTATAATTAATAATATCAATAACATATTATTATATTGACAGTAAAACATATAGGTACTATATTATTATTATAAGTTATAATAGCATAAGGAATAAAACACAATTCTAGATATACTCGTAATTAGTAGAATATATTTAGTTTATTACCTAGGTACTTAAATTACATATTATCTACTAAACTATTCAAATATTTTAAATTGCCTTAAGTTTAATTACCTATAGTTCGTACAAAATACCTGAATAGGTACTATAAATTTTAAAAATAACAATAATTAATAATATTGTTTAATGGACTTCATATATATATATATACATCGCAGCATGTGATGGCAACAGAGAAAATTATTAGTAAATATTACACTACTCTATACAGTATACATAATAGAATATCATGCAATTAAAAAAAAAAAAATCGTGAAAAGCAACAATAATAATAGTAAAAGAACACTCGAATAGTGTGAAACACTATGGCTTGACGTCTTGACATTCGAAAAAGCGCATCCTCGTAGCTATAAAATAAAGTAGAACAATACCAAGTGTCCAAGTTGACTGTATAAAGAAATCGTTTATTCGAATAGGTTACCTAGTTGAATGCATTTTAAAACTGTAGAGAGTTTTTATATATAGGTATTGTTATTAAAACTTACGTTGATATATCTAAAATAAACCTCATGGAAATAATCTTTTTATTCTGAAAAACAACAATTTAAACTCAACATTTAATAACAACTAGAAACGTTTTTGTTTAATGCGTTATGTTTATGCATATTAAAGCCGAGGTTATTTTAAATCATCAGGCAAATATATAATATACATATACATGGTCCAATAAGAAAATCATAGATTTAAAGTATTTTATTTGACAAAAAGTTTTTTATTACATTATTTTTTAACTGTGTAACCTCTTCGATAAAACATTTCCGATCATACAAAGAAAATGCCTTTTTGCACAGAGCTACATAACTTGAGTTAAAAAGAACGTCAAGTATCGGCATTCAAAAGTTTCAATTTGCTTCGTATTTTTGTCTTATTATTTTAATTTTATTTATATCCTTAAGGTTAAGATAATAATTTTATATCGAATAAAATAATATGTTATTCAGTAATTCAATGTACATATTGCGTACTCATTTAATATTTGTAATACGTATCTGGTGCAATTGTCTAGCCAAAATATTTAAAGTTAGACATTAAATACGAATTTTATTTTATTTGCTTGAAAGGATTTTCATTAGATCTACCCGCATCGGTATAAAATGTCTATATTTGAAAAAAACTCTTAGTACTATTATAATAGAGACAAATCGAGTTTTATATACTTATGTTTTATATGAAACATAATTATTTTTTTCTTTTGCAGTAAAGTATTTCATTTTATCTTATTCAAAAATATAAATTGTCTTTAAACAATGAGAAATAAAGCGAAAAATTAAAACGTAAATTATCTATTGAAAATATAATATTATTGAATCGTGAATAAACTCATTCATGATTTACTATTCTAAAACGATTATACTTTTGATCTAAATATAATATGCGTATGCGAAGTAATATAATACGACAGCAATTATCCACTCCACATCGATTCAAATAAATTGAAATAGGCTTGAAATTATTGAATACCAATAATAGAACAATTCATACCAACAATAGTGAGACGTTAATGCTTTTTTTTTCTTAGCACTTTCATGTATTGTCATAAAAATTGTTGAACAATTGTAACTGTTCGTGACTTATTGTTTTACATACAAATGATGCATTCTTTAAGTCACTTTTAAGCGTGATACTCTCAAAATTGTGTTGCATTAATGAAGCTTACAACTATCATACTGAATTATACAACAAATAGCATAAAAACACATTCTGTATGATATAGAAATACAGGTCAAAGGCACTCATGATTTATGACATGTGAGTAGCTAATAAAAATACAGCATCAATTTTAATTTAATCTTAACAACCTAAGTCGAGGTCAGTTTATATGTGTTTAGTTGTATAAATAATAATATAATGTAATATACTAATAGGGAAAACTAGCAATTTTTCTAGTAATTTGTCAAATGGTTATTTTTACTTTTGCCATTGTAAATGCGAGTAAATTTACAAAAATATTATGTTTATTTATATTATAATTTTCAGATAATAAAAAGGCACTTAATTTATCTATGGTAAAATACAATATATAAAATAATAATTTTAGTTTATTTAATATTTGCGTACCTATATCCATAATACTTATATTCATCTATAATCCATTGTATATATTATTTAAGCGTAACCTGAATAATTTCGCACTAAATACTTGTAACATATATAATTACTTTTTTTTATTAAGTTTTCGAAACGAATCAATTTTTGAATACTAACAAAGTTATAATTCATTGCACATAATACATTTATTAATTTTAAAAGAATATAATTATTATACCTTACAGTGGCGTATATAGAAATTAATTTCGGAGGGGGTTAAAAAAATGTATAACAATAATATTATGTATAAAATTATAACAATCAAAATCAATGCAGATACCAACCATTCATTTCAGGGGGTTGAATCCCTAAACCCCCTTTAATGATACCTTAAATCGGTAACAGGTAATTAATGTATTATAATATTAATGTATTTTTTTAAGACTAAGCTTTGTTATTTATTCGATTAGGATTTATAAGGTATCATTAAATATGGGTGTCACTAAAGTTGTAAATTTTTTTATAATTTCCGAATAGCGGATACTTTTGCGAAAGTTTATAATTGAGATTTACCGAAAAATGTTAGTGAAACTTTTGTTTCGTTTTCTCGTTTTGCGCCTGAAGATAAAATAGTCTTTTGTAATAATAAAAACCTAAATTAAAAAAAAAAATACTAAACTATACTGGTAAAAAAAAAATACTGAAATTATTTTTCCAAACTTATATGACACTATAATAGTTCAGTAATAATTCAACACTACAAACGTAGTGTTTTTTATTTTATTCCTAAGGTAAAAAAATATTCATATTATTTTCTTTATTTATAAGTGTTATGTAAAAAACATATAAATTATATTATACTTATTGTATTCTATACTATGTACAATTTATTTATTAAAATCTTTTATGAGATTGCTGGATTAATATATTATACATATATAGTAATAAAACTCTCTGTAATTAATAAATTAAATTGATATTTGTTATAATTTTTGTTTATATATTGGTTTTGTCTTAAAAAAAAAAAATTATATAGATGTTATATATAACATTGTTTATATTATTATGGAAGAAAATCAATAAATTATAAACGAATACAAAACTCCTTAATCTATAGTATTATAAACAAGTTAGACGCACTTTATATATTTTAACTTGAAGAATGTATCATAGTCTTGAAATATTAATCACCCACTGGCTACGCATTTTATAATAACATAACTTTAGTATAATGTTTAAACTAATTTGAATGTGCTTTTCAAAACATCCTTGTGCAAATCGATAGCTGTACAATTAGTTTACCATCACTGCATAATAAAACAACAATGTTATAATATTTTATGATATAAAAAAAAATTACAGTAATAATATCACTAATTAATAATTTTTTTTATCGAGTGTCTCGTTGTAATAGAGTTTTGTTGTCTAATATATATTTTGGATAGGTAACATAAACTACCATCGTTTCAAATAATAAATTATAAGAATTTATTATATATTACGCCTTCAAATGAAAACGTACATTAATCCATTAATGAAGCCATCGAAAATAGATTTATTACAAGCACTCGAACATAATTTATCAATTTTATTTATTCTCGCGTCGAAAAAGTGTTAAAAAAGTAAATAAGTGGTATTTCGCAAGAAATAATATATGTACGTATATCTAATATTAAAAACTAAATAGTAATTCTATTATTAGGTAGCTAATTCAGTTGGAAGATTTATTTTTTGATTTGTCCGGGCTTATAGTTCCTATGGTAGTTACAGCTTTTTTGATTTGGGTCCATTTATTATTTGTTTTCATTTTTCCTTCTAATCTCTACAAAGCTACACATTTCTGATTACACGCCTACAACCGTTATTTTTCATATTATAGTCATAGCTGTAGACTCATATCAATATACAGTAGCTGTATCTCAATGGACGACAATATTCTCAAAGATGATTTAGTACTCTCTTATTAATGTTAGTGATACTTGAAAATTTATGTTTAGATAATAGCTGTATGTAGGTACTCTGATGAATTTAAATTAATATTCAATCTTTAAAATCAAATTTAACATACACCATTCAAAGTAAAAACATACATTTTGTAATAAAGTGTATAACATTTGTAAATACTGATAATTTGTAAATAAATGCACGCCAAAGAAAATTTTACTATAAAATGCATAAAATTGATATTATATAATCTATTAAACAATGAAAAAAAAAAACAATTCTATTAATAACGTTTAAACGGAAATCAAATTACTTGTTATTTATTCATACAGATTGTAGTATTATAAAGATAAGAATATTAATTTTTATATATCGTTTAGTAATTTCTAAGTCAAGCAAAAAAAACTT